>CAKNYM010049389.1:58160-120722 GCA_932195095.1 Andricus curvator
ATATATTAATTTCGTCTATTTGGAGCATAGTTCTTGAAATATAAATGTAATAGTCGAATTTTTTCAGAGCAATTATTTTAGTAAATAAAGATCAAAACGCATTCTGAAATAAAAGTCAGATTTTCAGTCAGAATACATTGTTTGAATTATTATTATATTTTATTGTTTTAATCGTTAGAAATAGTATTGAGAACATAAAAACAATGAAATATTGTGAAAAAACACACCCGAGATGAAAAATAAAGTAAATAAGCAAAGTTTTGATGAGAATGTGCCCGCTTATCGGGCCGATTTTTTCACTGTTAATGTTATTTTTTACGAATAAAACAAAAACTACACATCCTATCAAAAAGTGACCCATGAGAAATTAGTAGATCTTTTTTGAATGCACAATTTTAGTCCAGCCATCATTTGTCGTATCTTGCATAGGTTGACCGTAAAATTGATTTTTTGGATTTTTCATTATTTCTTGTGCAATAAAAATGTGAATTTTCGATTTTTCAAGAAAATTCAAAAAGTCATTATGATAATCTTGTAGGGCGTGCAAAAAGAAACACTTTTCTTGTCGTGACTTTTTTTCGTATCGTGCGTTGTTTGGCTGAAAATGTGAATTTTCGTTTTTTGTTTTGGATTTTGAAAATGCTGTAACTCGGAAAATTTTCATTTTATCGAAAAATGTCATAAGAATAAAATATTTGAATTTTCAATTACTATAAGCAGCCGTACATATAATTTCCAAATTTTGAAAAAAAACGGTCCAAAAAATTTTCAAAATGCCCTCACTTTTTGAATTTTCATCCAAAATGGCTGGCTAACGAACTTGACCTTTTGTTTAGGAGACTAAAAGAGTATACCAAAGGCCAGTCAAATCGGTCAATTCTTTCGAAAGTTATCGTGTTCACAGACAGACATACAGACAGACAGACAGACAGACACATTCGTAAAAACCTGTTTTTTGGGTTCAGGGGGTCTCAAAACGTGGACATTTGACAAAAACCGGGGGGGTCAAATTTTACACAAATCTAATACCTTCTCTAGATGAGAATGTAAAAAGTTTTTCAAACATAAAAATGACTAGAAAACTTGCTGCCGAAAAGGGGACACTAATACAAGGCACTTTTTATTTAATAATGAATGAAATCCCCTTTTTTGAAAAAATCCCCTTGTCTACCTAAAATTGAACTACTTAACCGCTGTGATTCCTGTAATACAATAAAATAAAACCGGCAATTTAAAATTTACCAATATCCAACAGTATCGAGAACCGTAGTAGTTTTCGTGAGTGTTTCATAAAAATCCAAACGATTCATGTACACACACAAGCCTGTGAACTAAAAATACAATATGCAATCGATGCACAAGGGTTGGCTGGCAAATAGTAGAATGTGCCCTCTTGTATCAACTCCCAATTCGCACTTCCGGCATAACAACAATATTATTTTCATTATACAACACATTTTTTTAATAATGTTTTATTCAACCATTGAACAACATTTTTCGGAATATTATTATTTTCACCTTGAAAAACGTGACATAGATAAAACGAATTCAAGATTCTCAAGTGAAGAATGTTGGGGCTTTTATTTACAGTTCTCTCCTTTCAAGAGGTAGACAAACAGAAAAATTAAACTGACTGAAAAAAGTACATCAAGAAATGGTGCATGCGTTTTTCGAGTTTCAAAACAAGTAAAATCGTTTTGAGACTTTTTTTATAGTTTTCAAAAAAATAGTCCAATTTTTAACTGAAGAGGTCAAATTTCAGCTGAAATAATGAGTCTGCAACTAAAAAATTAATTTTTAACAAAGCAGCTAAGCTTTTAACAAGGGAAGACCAATTTTCCACCAAAATGATGAATTTTTCTGCAGAAAAGTTGAATTTTCAACTCGCAAATACTACTTTTCTACTAACAGGAGAAATTTTTAAGAAAGTAGTTAAATTTGCAACCAAAATGATGAATTTCCAATTGAAATAATATAATTTTCTAAAAAAAAAATTAACAAACTAGTTCAACTTCTGACCCAGAAATTGAGTTTTACAACCAAAATGACGAATTTTCAACAAATAAAGATTTTTCAGTTACAAAAGAAAAATAGTTCATCCAAATAAGGTAATTTTGCACCAAACAAAACACTCTCATTTCAAACAAAAAAAAAATGTTTTTGTAAAACAGTCGAATTTTCAACCCGAAAATATGACTTTTCAATAAAAAAATATAATTTTCAACCAAACAGTTGCACTTTGAAACAAAACGGGAAAATTTCAAACCAAAAAGTTGCATTTTTAAACAAGAAATGGAAGTTGCAAACCAAGAAGATTAATTTTCTACCAAATAGACGAGTTTTCAAGTAAAAAGATAAATTTTCAACTAAAAATGAAAAATTTGCATTTTCAGTTAAGAAAATTGAGTTTGAACTAAAATAAAAACGAATTTTCAACAAAATAGTTCAATTTTCTACCAAAAAGATGAACATTAAAAAAAATTTTACAAAGTAGTTCAACTTTTACCCAAGTAGCTAAATTTTTGGTCAAAAAAATTAATTTCTAACAAAACAGTCAAATTTTAAACCAAAAGACATGAATTTTCAACTAAAACAATGATTTTTTAATTGGATTAGCTAATTTTTTTGGTTAAAAAAATTCATTTCTAACCAAAAACAAAACGAACTTTCAATCAAAGAGATGAATTTTCCACGTATAACGTAATATTAGACATTTCGACCAAAAAATATTTTAATTAAAAATTCAAACCCGTTGAATTCAACCAAAAAAGAAGAATTTTCAACAAAATAGTAAATTATCAACCAAACAGTTGCATTTTAAACCAAAAAGCGGGATTTTCATACCAAGGAGATTAGTTTTCTGCATAAAACGACGAAGCCAAAATCAAAACGAATTATTAACAAAATGATTCAATTTTCAACCAAAGAGATGGACCTTAAACCAAAAAAATGTTAACAAAGTAGTTCAAATTTTACCCAAGTAGTTACATTTTTAAACAAAAAAGTGAATTTTCAACAAAATAATTAAATTTTGAACAAAATAGTGGAATTTGTAACCTAAAAAAATTAAATATGAACAAAAAATGTAATAGTTGATAGTTCAACTGAAAAAGATGACTTCCTACCAAAAGAAATGTATTTTAAAACCAAAAAGACCAATTTCCAACCAAGAAGATTAATTTTCTACCAAAAAGACTAATTTTCGTTAAACTACATTAGCTTTTGAACAAATAGTTTAATTTTCAATTGAAAAACATAATTTTTCAACCAAAGACATGAATTTTAACTAAAATGATGATTGATGAATTTTCAATAGAGGTGTGCAGTAGTTTATTAGAATTTTCAATACAAATTTAGAAACGCTTGGAACATTGTATTCTTTGAAATAGAAAAAATCTAACTATACATAAAACCGGCTTGATTTCCTCAGATTATTACAATCCCTATAATCAAAATTACTCCTTTTTTGGGAAAAAAATAGATTCAAAAGTCAACCCGAATCTTTGAAATTCGACTGACTCGAATATTCGAATCAAGAACCCCGCATCAATCGACCTACAAAAATCAATTTTTTACCCAATAGCTGGTCGCTAAACGGTTTATTTCCGAAAATTTTTCTAAGGACAAATTTTGATCGGGGCATCATGAGCAACAAAATACCCAAGGTAAGGCAATCCACGGAGAGCCATTTGCAATCTATTTTGTGCAGGGTCCTTTAAAACCTCCAATTTTCAACAAATAGATATTTTTGTATGCCCTCTTGTGTCAACTTCCACTTTGCACTTCCGGAATAATAACAACATTATTTTCATTATACACAGACATTTTTTGAATAGTGTTTTATTTAATCACTGAAAGATATTATTTTCCAAGTATTATTTCAACTTGAAAAACGTGACATGAATAGAAAATTGTAGATTTTCAAGTGAAAAACGTTGAGGCTTTTATGTATATTTCCCTGCTTTCAAGGAGAAGACAAATAGAAAAAATAAACTGACAGAGAAAAGTGCATCAAGAAATGGTGCATGCGTTGTTTGAGATTTAAGACAAGTAAAATCGCTTTGAGACATTTTTATAGTTTTCAACAAAATAGTCCAATTTTCCACTAAAGAGGTCAATTTTCAACTAAAATGATGTATTTTCAACAATAAGTGTTCTACCAAAAAAGAGACGATTTTTAAACTAAAAAAGACAAAATTTCAACCAAAAATACAAAAGTCACATTTTCAGTTAAAAAATTAATTTCGAACCAAAAAAAAAATTAATTATCAACAAAATAGTTAAACTTCCAACAAAAAGATGACTTCTCAACAAAAAATGTAATAGTTGATATTTCAAAGAAAAACGAAAACTATTTTTCAACGAAATAGTTCGACTTCCACGTAAAAAGATGAATTTTAAATCGAGAAGACTAATTTACTACGAAAAAGATGAATTTTCACCAAAATAAATTAGTTTTCAAAGACACGCTTGGAACATTGGATTTTTTGAAATAGAAAAAAAATCTGACTGTACATAAAACCAGCTTGATTTCCTTAGATTGAGTTTGAAGAGTTTAAAAAGTTTAAAAACTCCAAGTTCAATGGACATATATTTTTCATGCCTTCTTATATCAACTTCCACTTCGTATTTCCGGAATAATAACAAACATTATTTTTCATATACACATCAATTTTGAGGTTTCGTAGTCCCACGCAAAAGCGCTTATAGTTTCGGTCAGGTGTCCGTTCGTCGTCGTACTTTTTTCCGAGGAAGGGAAATAAGGGGAAGTGAAGGAAATTTAAGGGAGGAGAACTAAGAAAAATGAGGGGAAATAAGGAGAATTGAAGTAGTGGAAGTGATGGGAGGGGTAGCAGGGGAACTGAAGGAAAATGAGGGGATGACAAGTAGGATGAATGAGAAAAATAAGGGTGGGAAGAAGTGGGAATAAGGGGAAATTAGAGAAAGAAAACTATGAAAAGTAGATGAAGGGTGGGAATGTGGGGGGAAATAAGAGGAGGAGAAGTACATAAACAGGGTGGCGATTCAGCGGACGATTTAAAATTCCCGGTCATTTCCCGGTCAAGTTTTTCAATTTTCCCGGTCAACTAAAAGTAACATATACATATTTTCCGCAAAACGCATACATTTATTTTAATTCATGACGTTCATTCTAATCATCCTTGGATAAAATTCCGTATATGTGAACCCTCCGAAAATAGTTGAATTTTGAACTAAAAAAATAATAATTTTCAACCGAAAATGGAATAGTAATAATTTTAGTTTAAAAATTTGTTTCAAACCAAACGTAAGAGTTTTAAACTAAAACAATGAATCTTCAACTGAAATAGTTGAATTTTCAAACAAAAAAATTAATTTTTACTAAGAAAGATCAACTGTCAACCAAGACTTAGATCATTAAATTCTAAGTTAAAAAAAAATCTTTAACCAAACAGATGAATTTTAAACCACAACTATGGAATTTTAAATTGGAGTAAGTTACATTTTCAGTTGAAAAAATTACTTTCAAACAAAACAAAAATAGTTGTAAATCTTTAACTAGAATAATTGAATTTTTGACCAAAAAGATTAAATTTCAACCAAGAAGATTAATTTCTACCAAAAACGACGAACTCTTAACTAAAATGATGAATATTTAACTGGAACACTTGAATTTTTCAACAAAAAATATAAATTTTTAAACAAGAAGATTAATTTTTAGATAAAAAGATCAATTTTCTACCAAAAAATACAATTTTTCAACAATATACATGCATTTTTAACGAAATGATTGAATTTTTAATTAAAGACGACAAATTTTAAAACAAAATAGTTGAATTTCGAACTAAAAAAATAATCATTTTCAACCGAAATTGGAATAGTAATAATTTGAGTTAAAAAATTAATTTTACACCAAACATAAGAGTTTTCAACTAAAACAATGAATCTTCAACTGAAATAGTTGAATTTTCAAACAAAAAAATTAATTTTTACTAAAAAAGATAAATTGTCAACCAAAACTTAGAAAAAATTACTTTCAACAAAAAAAACTAAATTTCTGACCAAAAAGATTAATTTTCAATCAAGAAGATTAATTTCTACCAACAAAGACGAATTTTTCAACCAAAAATTAAATAATTAAATTGCTAGTCAAAAAATGAATGTTCAACCAAAGAGATGAATTTTTAACTAAAATTATGGAATATTCAACTGGATTAATAGTTACATTTTCAGAATAAAAAAAATTATTTTGAACCAAAAAAACTCTAAAGGAAGAACAAGTTTTCAATTAAAGAGCTCATTTTTCAAACCAAAAAAATGCATTTTTAATTAAAACGATGAACCTTCAAGCAAAAAAAAACAATTTAACAAAATAGTTTAACTTTCAACCAAATAATTTCATTTCCAACCTAAAAGATGAATTTTCAACTAAAATGATAAATATTTAACTGAGTTTTCAAACGAATAGATTAACTTTCAAAGAAAAAGATAATTTTCGACCAAAAAAAAGAATCGATTTTTTAACAAAATACGTGAATTTTCAAAGGAATAGTTGAATTTTCAATTGAAAACGACAAATTTTCATCCAATTTGTTGAATTTTGAAATTGAAAGGATCAATTTTCAATCAGAAATGAAATAGTTAAATTTTCAGTTAAAGAAATTAATTCTGAACCATAATGATTAATCTTCTACAAAAAAAAAGATGAATTATCCACAAAGTACATCGGTTTTTAAACAAATAGTTTAATTTTTAAATGCAAAATATCAATTTTCAACCAATATTTGATTTTTTTACCAAAAAAAGATAAAATGATTTTCAACAAAGTAGTTACATTCACAACCAGAGATGAATTTCAAATAAAAATGAGGAATCTGCAACCAACAAAATTAATTTTTAATAAAAGAGTTTAACTTTTAACCTAGTAGTTAAATTTTTAACTAATAAAAGACAAATTTGCAACAAACAATGTAACAAAATATTCTATTATAATTCAGCAATATTTTTTCTTTGTACTACTCTTACTCTAAAAGCGGCTTGAAGTACTTTCTTCATCTAAAATTTAAAAGTAAAATGTAAAAAATTCCCTATTCCAAGTGAAATTATATCTCTTTACGGAAAGTCCCTGTCCTAAAATAAAAAAGATAATTATTTTCTAGAATTCCCTGTTCCAAGTCAGGTAAAGGAGTATGCGAATAAAACGTGTTAATATCAATTCGATTATCAAACTCAAGTCAACGAAAAAAAAATCTCACAAAGCAACAAATTTGCAAAAGCATTTGCTGAAGAATTGTTACATTCTTTAAATCGTACGATAAGCTCTCTTTTTAATTAATAAAAAGCAAGCGGTCATTTCTCGGGTTTTCACGATAAAATTGTTTAATTTTCTATGTTAAGGCAAGTGCATTAAATAATAAATAATAAGTTCTCTTGAACAATAATAAATTATAATTCAATTAGAGTAAACTGTGATAATCTGAAAATCTAAGATCAATGAACTGTGAAATAGTAAATAAAGCCGTAACCTAACAAACACATATATATCCTGCAACTGTAGATAAATTAGATATCACTTTTAACTGATCAAAATTATTAAAATTATGAAAACTTAAATTTTGCTATGATCAGAAGTAAATTCCCGGTTTTTAATTAAATTCCCGGTCATTTCCCGGTTTTTTCCCGGTCAGTAAAATTCCTGGTCATTTCCCGGTCTTTCCCGGTTTCCCGGTCAATTCGCCACCCTGATAAAGTGATGGGAAATGAGGGGACGATAAATAGGGCGACTGAGAAAAAAAAGGGTGAGGGAAGAAGTGGAAATAAGGGGAAATAAGGGGAAATTAGAGGAAGGAAAGTATAATAAGTACATGAAGGGTGCGAAACTGAGGTGAAATAGGAGGAGGGGGAGTAGCGGAAGTGATGGGAAATGAGGAGAGGGGTAGTAGGGGAAGTTGAGAAGAATGAAGGGATGACAAGTAGGGTGAATGAGAAAAATAAGGGTGAAGGGAAGCGGAAATAAGGGAAACTTAAAGGAAGGAAAGTACGGTAAGTAGATGAAGGGTGAGAAAGTATTAAAATAAGGGAATAAGATGTAGATGAAGTGATGGGAAATAAGGGGAAGGGAAGAACATGAAATGGGGGGAAATTAGGAGAGTGAAAGTAAAGGAAAATGAGGTGGAGATGTAGGGCAAGTGAGGGAAGTAAGGGAAGTAAGGGGACACGAGGGAAGTGGAAGTAGGTGAAGTAGGGGTAATGCGAGGAGTGGAACTAGGGGAAGAGAGGGGGAAATGATTGTAGAAGAAGTAGGGGAAATGAATGGATATTAAGGAGGGGAAGTAAGTGGAAGTGATGGAAAGTGGGGGATTAGTGCTGAGGAAGGGAAGTAGGGGAAGAAGAGTATGAGATGAGGAAGAGAGGAGGAAGTAGAGGAGAAATAAGTTGGGAAGGCATGGAGCGAAGTGTGAAATGAGGAGAAGGAAGGTACGGGGGGGGGGGGGTGAACGACTAAATTAATTTCTTAATAGGCTACGAAACCCTATTTTTCAGGCGCGCGAGGCCTGCTTTGACTAATTTTTTAAATTATGTATTATTTAACCAATGATCAATATTTTTTTCGAAGTATTATTTCAGTTTGAAAAACGTGACATGAATAGAACTAGTGAAGAATGTTGAGGCTTTTATTTATATTTCACTGCTTTCAAGGGGTAGACAAACAGAAAAATTAAACTGACTGAGAAAAGTACATCAAGAAATGGTGCATGCGTTGTTCGAGTTTCAAAACGAATAAAATCGCATTGAGACCTTTTTATAGTGAACAGTGCACGCTAATTAAAAATGGTATTTGCGCTGTCGGATATACGAGAGAGAAACAGATTTCTTGCATGAGGACAGCGTCAAAATATGGGAAACAGAAAATGAAATACTCTTTTCTCTTACGCCAAGCATAGTTAGCAGGATCCATGTATAAAGTATGCAGCCTGAATACTTGAGTTTTTCGCATTCTCTTACTTTGCTCATCTTCAAATGCAACGGAAAAACAAGCAAATCACTTCCGCTAATATTAACTATTCTCTGGCATAAATAATCTGTTCAGAATCCACCTACAAAATGCAAAGTATTTTTCACAAAACAAAAATAATCTTCCGCCAAGGAAATAAATTTCTTTCATTTCACTTCTTTGTAAAAAGCAATTTTGCAGCTGAGCAATGCGAATATTATTTGAGATTGTTATCAATTTAAAATTTAAACGTTAACATTTCCTGATCATTAATATTCAAAGACTAGCATTTTAATCTTGTAAAATTTTTAACATAGAATCTTTTATAAATCGAACAAACTAAAATAATCTCAAATTTATTTATTTATTCAAACAAACAAAAAATGAATATTCTACCATGAAAGATTAATTTTCAAACCAAAAGGACGAATATAAAAAAAAAGAATTTTCAAACAAATAGTTGGAATTTTAACTAAAAAAGATCAATTTTCAACCGAAAATGGAAAAGTTAAGTTTTCAGTAAAAATAATTAACTTTCAACAACGACAACAACCATTTTTAACAAAATAGTCTAATTTTCAACCAAAGAAATAAATTTTCAACTAAAATGATAAATTTTTTAACCAAGAAAACAAATTTTTAACAAATGAACATTTTCAATCAAAAAAGAAAAAAATTCATCTAAACTGTTAAACTTTCAAGTGAAGAGGAAACTTTTCTGTAAATCAGTAAAATTTTCAACCTGAAAATATGAATTTTCAACCCGAAAATACGATTTTTCAACAAAAAAGTTTATTTTCAACACATTTGCATTTTAATAAAAGAAAAGGACATTTCAAACCAAGAAGATTAGTTTTTAATCTAAGAGACGAATTTTGAACTAAGATAGACAAATTTTCGAAAAAAGGGGAAAGTTACATTTTCAGTTATAAAAATTAATTTTCAGTTAAAAAAATTAATTTTCAATAAAAAATTAATTTTCAACCAAAGAGAAGAATTGTTTGGCAAAAAAGACGAGTTCAAAAGAAATTAGTTGAATTTACAACCAAGAAAGATTTCAGTTGAATTTTAAACAACAAAAAATGCATTTTTAACAAATTATTTCAACTTTTAACCCAGAAGTTGAGATTACTAAACAAAAAGACGAATTTTCACGAAATAAAGATTTCTCATTATAGGAAGAAAAAAAAATTTCATCCAAATTTTTCATCCAAAACTTTTGAACAAGAGGCGAATTTTTTTCAAAACAGTTGAATTTGTAACCCGGAAATATGAAATGTTAAAGGAAAAGTTAATTTTCAACCAAATCGTTGCATTTTTAGCCAAAAAAGAGGAAATGTTAAAGAAGCAAATTAGGTTTTTACCAAAAAAAATGAATTTTCAACTAAAAAAGATGAACTTTCAACTAAAATTATTAATCTTTATATAAATTATTTTTTTAAACAAAATGATTCAACCTTCAAGCAAGTAGTTGAAGTTTAAACTAAAAAATATGAATTTTCAACGAATAATGTAAAAGTAGATATTTCAAGTAAAAAAGATTTTAATTTTCAACCAAATAGTTCAACTTTTACCTAAGAACGGACATTTTCAATTTAAAAAGATTAACTTTCAACAAAATAGTTAAAGTTTTAACCAAATATAGATGAATTTTTAACTAAAGTGATAAATCTTCGAGTGGAATAGTTAAATTTTCAGTTAAATGAATTAAATTTCAACTAACAAAAAACGTACTTTCAACTAAAATACTGAATCTTCAAAAAAAAATATTTTTGAATAAATTGTTTCAACCTTTACCCAAGTAGTTTATTTTTCAGCCAAAAATATGAATTTTCAATGAATAATGTAATAGTACATATTTCAACGAAAAATATTTTAATTTTAGATAAAAAACAGTTAAATTCAATCAAAAAATACGAATTCGTAACAAAGTAGTTGAATCCTCAACTTTTATTATTTTTATTTATCGAAAATACTATGAAAAAATAAAAAATTCAAATTTTGAAACATGCAACGCAAAATACAGGGAAAAATCTTAGGGGACAGGCAATCTTTTAAAAAGTCCTACAAAATTGATTTAAACCATTTGTTGATAGGACTTTTCATTTTGGTTGTATTCGTTGAAAATGCTATGCAAAAAATCGAAAATTCCAATTGCGAACCAAACGACGTGAGATATAGAAAAAAACAAAATTCAGTGAGGAATTTTATCTTTTGATAAGTCCTACAAAATTTGTTTAACCATTTTTTGATAGGACTTGTCATTTGGGTTGTATTTATCGAAAATACTATAAAACTAGCTGTGAATTCGATCTCGAGTGTTTCCACTTTGTTTGTATTTATAATGATATGGTGCTCATTTCACGAATACTTTACTTCCCGTTAGCAAATGTATTTGCTTCCCCATAGAGGAAGCATTAGCTATTTTTTTCAATAATAGACAAACTAAAGTCTTCATTTTGATCAATTTAAAAATAGAAATTTACAAAAAATACAAAATTCCAAATTAATACAAACAATTTTTGAAATACAAAGACAAATCAGACAAATCAAATTTTGAATTCGAAATAACCATTTTTCGAGCTGGAAAAGGGAAGGGAAAAGTTCTGTCGCACCCTATCTTTTTGCCGGCTTTATGATTTCTTTAAAAAAATTGTCAGACTTATTCTATTTGAAAATTTATGATCAAAAAATCTTTTCTATTCATGCGTCGTCAACTTTGAATTATGTCGATGAAAAAAATTTTTCTGTTAGAAACAGATGATTCATATATTATAAATGAGCATAACTTCCTTAATCTTCAATAAAGTGTATTAATATTATAGATCAATCGATTTTCCTCGAATCAAGGAATCAAGGCATTGCCATAGCTTCCTTCCTCTTCAATAAAATTTATCAATGTTATAGATCAATCGATTCGTCTAGAATCAACACAACTTTTCTATTCTCGCATCAACTTTAAATTATGAGAATTAGAACATTTTTAGTATAAAAATCGATTTTAAAAATATATAAATTACCATAACTTCCCTAATATTTAATAAAAACCCGTATTTTCAAATATTGTGCATTACCATAGCATCCTTACTCTTCAATAAAACGTATCAATATTATAGGTCATCCGATTCGTCTTGAATCAACACAACTTTTCTATTCTTGCATCAACTTTAAATTATGAGATTGAGAAAAATTTTACTGTAAAAATCGTTTTTTAATATAATATAAATGATCATAACTCCCTTACTCTTTGATAAAATGTATTAATATTATAGGTTAATCGATTCCTCTCGAACTAAGGAGTCTTTTATATTCTTGCATGAACTTTGAATTATGTCAATGAAAAAAGTTTTACTATAAAAAACCGATTTTTCAAATATTATTCAGTGCTCAGAAACAATGCAACAAATATTTTCAGAAATCCTTCGGTCAGTTTCAAGATATTAGTCGGGAAAATAAGCCCTCCAAATTTCATCAATTTATGTACGACTGTTTTAAAATTATCGTGTTCACAAAAAAGCGTGACATCCACACATCCACACACACACACACATCCGGACAATTGGTTAGAACATTGTATTGGACATTTTTAAATTGGGGAAGGTTCAATTAAATAAATTTAAAAATTTTGGAAACTGTGACCATTACAAAGCTTCCTCTATGAGGAAGCAAAAAGGAGAAAATTCCAATTTTGAGCCAAACGACGAAAAATATGGGAAAAAGTTTTTAAAGGAATTTCGGCGTTTGAAAATTCCCACAACATTTCTTTGAACCATTTTTTGCAAAACTCGTCGTTTACAATTTACTTATCGAAATTTATAGGCAAAAATCCAAAATTTCCAATACTACGCCAAAAGTCTCAAAGAAGACTTGTAGGAGTTTTGATTTGATCTATCAGAAATGCCATGAAAACGAAAATTCGTATTAGTCAAAAGTGACTGTCAAAAATCAAGCGGAAAGCGCGAGTGTCAGGATGAGAATATGTACGTCAAAGAGTACAGAGCTTTGAGCAATTTAATATTTAACTATGCTTCATAGAAAATTCAGAGTATGGACATGCATACAAAAATTAGGATCTAATAGAGATGTTTTTGCTAAAGTTTCATTCAGGCATTCTGAGTGCACGATCCGACAAACGCGCGCTATTTTTTTACAGTTTTTTTTACAGTTCTGCGAATTATTTAGGAATTTATGAAATACGCCGGATTGGAAAAAATACAGTTGGATGAATCGTTACTCATCTCCTCATGACATTTTCACGTACTCGAGATACAAAAGTACTTTACAGCAGCCGAGTTTTCACGAGCTTCTATCAGTCGCGAAAATATTGAATATAAACGTACTTCACAATTTTATAGAGAAACCTTTTTAATGCAAGTTTTACTCCTCTAATAATGCGCTATAGCAAATTATTGTGCATTACTATACGAAGACATCAAAGATTCATTTTGCATTTATAGGATGACCTGGCACTTAGTGCTTAGCTCCCTTCTTTGAAATATTCTATCGCTTCATATAATTTCGTATCGTTTTTATGAGAGGATTCATATTGAAAATCAATAAAGCTTTCTCTGTTCTTTTAATGCTGTTATAAAATGACGAGATTTTATATTATAGAGATGTAATACTTAAACAAATCTACTACTATGCGCAATAAAGGAGACCAAATTGCAAGACCAAAGATATAAAACTGCCTGGTCAAAGTGGGTGAATTTAATGAAATTCTTGCAACAGGATCTCTCCACTGGCTGCATGTAATGAAAATGAAAATGTAATAAAAGAAACAGAAGAAATGGTTAAAAAATTAATGAAAATCGTGCAATAATTTTCGCTCGAGGTTTTTTGATATTAAGATGAAAGAATTTTAAATTTATTTATTTAAATTAAAAAAAGATGCCTTTTCTACGACGAAAGATGAATTTTTAATCCAAGAAAGATGGCTTTATAACAATATTTACATTTTCATCAATATAATTAATTTTTAAACAAAATAGTTGAACTTTTAACTACATTTTTAAATTCCCAACCTACAAAGATGAATTTTCAAACAAACGGTCGAATTTTCAAACAAAAAAGATTAAACTTGTACAAAAAAAAGTTGCATTTTAAATCAAATGATTGATTTCTTTAGAAGATCGTTGAATTTTCAACTAAAAAATGATTTTTTAATCCAAAAAGACGAATTTTTTGTCCAAACAGACAAATGTTCAACAAGGCAGTTGAATTTTAGACCAAAAATGATTACTTTTTAACAAAATACTTGAATTTTCAACAAGTTATCGACTTTTCAAACAAACAAAAATTAAACTTTAACCAAAAATAGTTTCATTTTCAACCAAATAGTTCAATTTTGTAGCCAAAAAGACGACTTTAAAAAAAATAATTAAATTTTTTATTTACCGAGATAAATTCAGAACAAAAGATGTAATAGTTGATATTTCAACAAAAAAAGATTAATTTTCTACCCAAGAAGATGAATTTTAAAACAAAAAAACATGAATTTTCAACGAAGAAGATTAATTTTCTACCAAAAAGATAAATTTTTAACATAATAGTTAAATTTTTAACTAAAATTATGAAAATTCAACAAATAAAGATTTTTCGGTTCAGAAAGAAAAATAATTTCATCCAAATTGTTGAACTTTCAAGCCAAAAGACGATTTTATTTGTAAAATAGTTTGAATTTTGAACCAAAAAATATGAACTTTCAACGAACAATTTATTAGTAGTCAAAAATTGCATTTTTTCCGATTGACTTTTAAGCGTTTATAATAACAATTATTAAATACTAATGGCTTTATTACATTGTTTTTTTAAAGATTTGAACATTTTAGAACTCCAAGGTAAGTATGTAATATAAATTATTGAAAAATTATTTCAGACTCCAAAGCCAATGCTCTAAGAACAAGGGAAATAGGGCGATTTTTGAAGAAATGAGGGGAACAATAGGGGCATAAATTCTTTTAAACAACACTAATGTAACTACCATATTCTTAAGATTTCAAGTCAAAATATTGCATTTTCAACAAAATGGTGGGATTTTAACCAAAAATATAAATTTTCCACGCAAAAGATAAATTTTCAACAAAAGAGTTGAGTTTTCTGGCTAAAAGTCAAATTCTTAAGAAAAAATTTAACTTATTAACCAGAAACGTTGAATTTTTAACAAAAAAGCTCATTTTCAATCAAGAAAAATGAATATACAACCAAATTATCGAATATTCAATCGAAAGAGATGAAATTTCAAACAAAAACAGTTGCATTTTCAACCAAATAGTTTCATTTTCAAGCCAAAAAGACAAATATAAATTCTCTATCAAAAGATGAATTTTCAATCCAAACGGATAACTTTTCTTTTCGAAAAGATTAATGTTCAATAAAACAGTTGAATTTTCGACAGAAAAAATTACTTTTTAACAAAATACTTGCATTTTCAACAAAACAATTAAATTTTCAACAAAACAGATGAATTTTCGACCAAACATGTGAATTTTAATCCCACAAAGATGAATCTTCAACTAAGTTATCGAATTTTCAAACAAAAAAGATTAAACTTTAACCAAAAATAGTTGCATCTTCAACCAAATGGTTGAATTACTAAGCCAAAAAGATAAATCTTTTAGAAAACAGTTGCATTTTTAATCAAAAAAGATTAATTTTCAACAAGCAAAAAAAAAAAAAAAATAAAAATAAATAAAAGATGATTTTTCTACCCAAAAAGACGAATTTTCAACAAAACTATTGAATTCTCGACCAAATGACTTTTTAAGAAACTAGATGAGTTCTAAAAAAAAAAGAATTAATATTTCAACCGAACAATAGAATTTATAACCAAAAGTGGTGAATTCAGGACCAAAACTATTATAGAAGACATTTTAATTAAAAAGAATGAACTTTTATTCATAAAAGATAAATTTTCAACGAAAAAAGATGATTTTTCTACCAAAATCTGAAAAATACACAGCTATTTCACGGTGCTCAAAATTCCAGGTAAATTCCCGGTTTTCCCGGTTAGTAGACACCTTGAACCACAATCTTAATCTTGTACTTGTAACATTTGTAACATCAAATCTTTCATAAAAGGAATAACACAATTTCGAATTAAAATTAAAAATTTTTTAATTTATTATTCTTGACAGTTATTTCAAGTGCCTCTTTGAAATTCCATAACTTTGAAACAAAATTTCAAAATTCCGGAATTTTCCCTGGGTGAATTTTAAACCAAAAAAGATAAATTTTCTACTAAAATCTGAAAAACTACTAGTTTTCAAAAAAATTCCCAACTATTTCACGGTGCTCAAAATTCCAGGCTAATTTTCCCGGTATCCCCGGTCAGTGGCCACACTAAATCAGAATTTTAATCTTGTAATGTTTTTAACATCAAATCACATATAAACAGAATCACGCAATTTAAAACTAAAATTTAGACATTTTACATTCATTATCCTTGAAAGTTGTTTCCATTGCCTGTTATAGAAATTCCCTGACTTTTGAAAAAAATTGAAAAATCCTTGAATTTTCCCTCGGTGAATTTAAAAAAAAAAAAAAAAAAAAAAAAGATTTTTCTACCAAAATATGAAAAACTCCCGGTTTTCAAAAAAATTCCCAGCTATTTCACTGTGCTCAAAATTCCCGGTTAGAGAACACCCTGAACCAGAATCTTAATCTTGCAACATTTTTATCATAGAATCTTCTATAAACAGAATCCTTTGAAGTTATTTCAAGTGACTGACTTTTGGCCACCCCGTTATCATAAATTCTTTTTAAAGTTGTAAATCTTACAAAGTCCACTTGAAATATTCAGACGCAGAACTTTTAAATTGGTAGAGTCGTCAACTTTCCTATCAGAACTCTAACTGGTACTTTGCCGAAAGGTAAACGTGTAACATTTTTTACGTAGAATCTTTTCACAGAAAAAAAAACAAAATTTACTCCTTACAGCGATTTCAGAGTAATCTTCACCTGCAACAGAAATTACCATCACGTGTTAAGTTTTACCCACCACATGAAAAATGGTTACCATGTCGACTCTATTGAATCCTGTTTTGTTTCGATTCGAAAAAATTCAACTTTATCTACTTGAAAATTACCCGCAACAAAAATTCACCTCTCTTTTTTCTGTGTTATAAACGGAATATCTATCCCTTTCCCAGCTTTATGATTTCTTTACAAAAATTGTCAGAATTATTCTATTTAAAATTTTATGATCAAAAAGTCTTTTCTCTTCATGCGTCAACTTTGAATTATGTCGATGAAAAAAGTTTTTCTGTTTGAAACCACACAGAGAAATGTTCTCTTGCGGCAAAAGGATGTTTTTTGATGTAAATGGAATTTCCTCTTAAATTTAAGGTTGAGGGGATTTTCATTTGTCTCAACAGGAATTCTTTCACAGCAAAAATTTTCCTTAATCTACTAACTTCACCTAATCTTGCAGCCAAATAATTATATTTGTGTCAAAAATATATTCACGTCGTTCAAAACAAAACAGGAAAGAGGACGATGCTTTTGTTTCAAAAGAACTTTTTCTCTGAGTGACCGATGATTCAAATATTATAAATGAGCATAATTTCCTTAATCTTCAATAAAGCGTATTGATATTATAGATCAATCGATTTGCCTCGAATTAACGAATCTTTTCCGTTCTTGCATCAATTTTGAATTATGTTAGTGAAAAAAGTTTTACTCTAAAAAACCTTGTTTTAAAATATTGTGCATTACCATAGCATCCTTACTCTTCAATAATTGTATCAATATTATAGGTCAACCGATTCGTCTTGAATCAACACAACTTTTCTATTCTTGCATCAACTTTAAATTATGAGATTGAGAAAATTTTTACTAGAAAAATCGTTTTTTAATATAATATAAATGATCATAACTTCCTTACTCTTTGATAAAATGTATTAATATTATAGGTTAATCGATTCCTCTCGAACCAAGGAATCTTTTATATTCTTGCATCAACTTTGAGTTATGTTGAAGAAAAAAGTTTTACTATAAAAAACCGTATTTTCAAATATTATGCATTACCATAGCTTCCTTACTCGTCAATAAAATGTATTAATATTATAGGTCAATCGATTCGTCTCGAATTAACACACCTTTTCTGTTCTTGCATCAACTTTGAATTATGTTAATGAAAAAAGTTTTACTATAAAAAACCGATTTTCAAAATATATAAATTACCATAACTTCCCTATTCTGTGATAAAATGTATTTATATTATAGGTAAATCCATTCGTCTCGAACCAAGGAATCTTTTATGTTCTTGCATCAACTTTGAATTATGCTAATCACAAAAGTTTTACTATAAAGAACCGATTTTTAAAATATTATTGAGTGCTAAAAAAAATACAATAAATGTTTTTAGGTTTAAAGATATTAGTGGTTAAAATAAGCCCTCCAAATTTTATCAATTTACCTGTAACCGTTTTCAAGTTAACGTGTTCACAAAAAAGTGTGACATCCACACACACACCCGGACAATTGCTTAGAATATTGTATAAGACATTCTTAAATTGAGGAAGGTTTAATTAAATGAATTTTAAAATGTTTGGAAAATGTTACCATCACAAAGCTTCCTCTATGAGGAAGCAAAATTAGATTTAAAAATATAAAATTTATTATCCTTGAAAGTTATTCCAAGTCCCCGATTTCCAGGTTTTCGAGACTAACGGTCACTCTGATACGATACATTCTTCGTAGAGCTCTGAATTCTACAAAAAGTCGATTTAAAATATTCAGACACAGAACTTTTAAATTCGTGGAGTCGTAAACTTTCCTATCAGAACCCCACCTGGTACTTTGCCGAAAGGTAAATGTGCACGGCTGTGCGAAACAGCAAAACTTAAAGCTGTTTAGCTGTCTTGCCTTAGCACCAAGAAGGGTTCAGCAAGCCGGTGCGAAAATTCCAAACACCAGTAATTCTCTCAAACTGACATCAAGGACTGGAATAAATTTACCCTCGTACATGTTGCAGTAAAAACTGGGGGAAAGTGTTCGTGATAAAGGAAAGTGAAAAGTAAAAGGAAAAAAGGAAAAGGAAAAATTGAACGAAAAATTTTGGAATATAAAAGAGCGCTTTAAGCAAGGAGCGGCCAAAGAGGAAAGTCTTTAGCATGCATTGAATTACTCTTTGCTCGGCACCACTTTCGCACTACCTTTTTTGTTTTTCTTTTTCCTTCCTGTCGAGTAACTTCTTGCCATCCACATCCCACTTTCGGCCCGGGCGACGGATCGAGATGCTTTTTCATCCCTAACACTACTTTCGTCTCCAGCGAGAGTCTCTGGTTTTTCCTCTCTGATTTTTCCACATCTCTGCAGCGCTCTTCGCTGTTTTTCTGATATTCGATGCTAGCTATTGCCTGCGTACTTTGCGGGATAAATGGCCAAATTTGATCAGATTTTTTGGGATATTTCTAAAAAAATGGGAATTTAATTTTAGGTTTCGAATAATTAAAAAATATAATTTATTGGCAAGGTATCTTGAAGCATTTAAGTTGAATTTTAACATTTCCGGATAAATGTCAACATAAATGTTGAATTTCCGGATAAAAGTCTTTACATTTGGAAGCTTTAGTTAGAAACAGAAAAGAGATAAAGAAATGGTCAGATTATAATTTTAAAAAGTTGAAATTGAAAAACTTCTGTTTAAAAAAAAACCTGGTAATTTTCAACTTACAGGGTGGCCGCAAAACTTTGTCTTTATAATTTCCTGATTTTCCCTGACTAATTTCTCATTTTTTCTGATGATTAATATTTAAAGACCAAAGTGCTAAAATTGTAACATTTTGAATATAGAATATTTTATAAACGGAATGAAACAATTTTTATTTTAAAGTTAAAAAGTGACCAACCTTGACGAATTTCTAACCCAAAAAGTGATTTAAAGTGATAAATGTGCATTAATAATGTAAATATAATGTTCTTTTATATTGTCAAGGATTCAAAAGAATTTTATAATATCTATAAGAATTCCTGGTAAATTTGAACAAATTCGGGATAAATTCATAAGACTTCCAAAGAATTCAAGCGATTGGGAAAAAAATCGAAAAAATCCATTGATTTCAGTAAAATTCAAGTGAATTTAGAAAAATTTAATGTGAATAAAAAAAATTCTAATGAATTGAAAACAATTCAAAAATATGAAAAAATCATTGAATTCAGTATGTTTGAAATGAGTCTAGAAAAATTCAAGAGAATTCAAAAACATTTAAAAGAATTCAGGATAAATTAATAAAAATTCAGGGTGAATTCCCAATGAATTCAAATGAATTGTAAAAAATATTTGAAAATCTCTTCAATTCTTTAAGAACCTACGAAATCCCTTACTTCTCATGAATAAATTATTTGCAATTCATTAAAACATTAGAAAATATCGTAAAATTTTATGAAATCTGATTATATATCCCGAAATCATGGAAAATTTATTTAAATACCTTGAGAACTTTTGAAAATGTTTAAATTCCTTAAAACCATTAAAATATTTGGAAATGTAATATATTACTTCCTTTGAAATCTTTTGAAACCCATTGACATTTTTTGAAAATCTGGGAAATTCCGCGGAATTTTTAAAAACACCTCAAAATCTTAACATTTTTTTGAAATCCCTTCGAATTATCGAAATCAAGACACATTCTTGGGAACATTTTTAAATATTCCTACAATCTCTCAAATTCTTTAAATCTTTGAAAATATATTGAAATATTTAAAAATATTTGATATCCTACTAATATTAATAAATTCTTTGAAACTTTATTAAAATATTTCATGCCTTTCGAAATTCTAGGAAATTTTTCAAACCCCCATGACAAATTTTGTAAATCGCTTAAAATCATACGAATCCTTGGAAATACCTTGATATATTTTGAAATCCCGTGAAAACTTTTAAAGCTCTTGATTCTCTTGAATATTCCTTGGAAGTTTTACAAATAACATAAAATATTTAAAATCCTTTCAAATCTGTTGAAATTTTTTAAAGCTCTTGAAAATTACTTGGAATCTTCTAAAATACACCCTAATACTGATTTTTGATCATTATTCATTTGCCTTTATTATATCATTATCATTATTATTTAATATATAATGAATTATTATTTAATATATAATGAATTATTAAAATAAAATTATTTATTATGATTAACTAATAAAATTTTGAGAATGCAACCCTACTAAATCCCTCGATTCTTGTTAACAAATTCTTAAAATTTTATTAAAATATCTTGAGAGATTTTAAATCATTAAAATCTTATAAAATCCCTTGGAATCTTTTGAAATATCCTAAAACCTTATAGGTCCTATAAAATTGTTTCATATCTTCCGAAATTCTTCAGATCCATATGAAAATTGTTTAAAATCCATTCAAATCATTCAAATCTTGGGAAATCTCTTGATATATTTTCAAATCCCGTGAAACTGTTTAAGGCTCTTGAAAATTCCTTGGAAGTTTTAAAAGTACCATAAAATATTAACAAAAATTTCAAATCTGTTGAAACTTTTTAAAGCTCTTGAAAATTACTTGGAATTTTCTAAAATACACAATGCCAAATCCCTTAATTCTTTTTGATAAATTCTTTGAAAACTTATTGAAATATATTGAGAGGTTTTAAATTACTTAAAATCATTCAAATCCTTGGAAATCTGATAAATCCTATAAAAATTTATCCTAAAAAATTGTTTCATATCTTCCGAAGTTCTAGGAAATTCTTTAAATCCCTATAAAATTTTTTTCAAATCCCTTAGAATCATTCAAGTCCTTGGAAATTCCTCAAAATCTTTTGAAATCGCTTGAAACTTTGAAAAGCTCTTGAAAATTCCTTGAAAGTTTTAAAAATACTCTAAAATATTAGAAATCCGACTGAAGTGATCTTGTCATTTTAAAAAGTCACTAAAGTGACTTTATCTTAAAAAAGTGACTAAAAAGCGATATGAGAAAAAAAGTGACCAATACACGGAAAAAAAAGTGCTGGAAATTTTCATTGACCGAGTCTGTGACTTTAGGATAGGTATAAAAGCATTTGAAAATTTAAAAATATCGTATTGGAAAATTACGCAAATAGTGCTCTAAGAAATATAAAACTTCTTAGATTGCGTCCATCATAGTCAGTGAAGCACTCCTAGACTCCATCAACAAAATATCACAGACAAATTTGTAAGTCGTTCAACACTCCAATATTAAATTCTCGAAGACAGTCAAGGAAGGGTTCATAGACTTTCAAGCTAGCCATTTTTGCTAATAAAAAATAAAAAATTCTTTTTTAAATTTATAATATTATTATTTTTAACTTATATATTTATTTAAACATAATGTAACACACACAATTACTACTTATATTAATCGCACGCTTTTTACGCTCTGAAAAATCGGACGCACGCTGCGGAGATTAGAACTACCTATACTCTAGACACGAGACAAACGCAACTCATTCCTAACCGCTCAAGCCACTCGGCTAATCATTCGGAATGAAAACACGGTAAAAAATCTTGGCGTTGTGCTACAGCTGAAAACTGCATGGCCGCGTAAAAACAATCTGAGTGAGGGCTGCGAATTAGACAACTGCTGCAAGACTGACTTTGCTTAATAAATTAAACACATTGTTTAAACAATTTTTGTTTAAATAATTGAAAAATATCATTTTTCACGGAAAATTATTTTTTGACCAAGGGATGATTTTACGTAAAAAAATGTTTTTTCTTCATTCAAACTAAAATTGTTTAAATAATTTTTCAAATTTGTGAGATATAACAGAAAAACTAATTGCACCGTTCGATTCTATAGAAAAAAATATAAAATCCACGTAATGGAAATTTTTCTCAGACAATTTCATATTCAGTATAAATAAATAATTACATAGTACTACGGCACATGATAAAATTTCTGTTTAAAAATTACATTGAGTTATTTTTATTTCTTAAATTAAAGAATTTGACTCTTGATTGAAGAAATTTATAACAAGTCAACAAAAAATTAAACTTTTTGTCCTTTGTGCTCTTTTTGTGAGATGCACTGTTTATAAGTTGCAACGTTATAAACAATTTATTTTAATAAAACTGACGTATTTACCAAATTATATCTATAAATTATTGAAAAACAAAATTTTTAACTTGGGCAAAAACTTATTTGCATTGACACCCTTAAAAGATGAAAGAATTATTGAGATAGATTCGAAAATACTTTTTATAGATTGTTATTTAAAAAATGGTTATTTTAAATGAAAATTTTGATGAGAAATAGCAATTTTAACCACGATCCACGAAAAATATTTTAGATTTTATATCAGAATAATAAATTTTGTTAAATAAATAAGGAAATTGTTTAAACAATTGTTGTGTATCTTTTTGAAAAAAAAAATAACCCAGACATTCGATTCGTAATATCACGGGGACCTCTCAGTGTTTCAAGAAGTATTAGTGGTGACTCGATTAACTTCTAAACAACTTTTTATTATTTATTAAAATTATAAATAGGAAGATGACTTTTTTGCAAATGTTTTGGTAATGAAGAACAAACACATTTTATTCTATTATGAGACACATTCTTATATTTTATTTTAATATTTTTATGAATATTTTATGTACAGAAAATACGAACTTGAAAATAAAATCTGCTTACATCCAGTTATTTGCAATGTAATAATAGCCATCTTCTAATTTATTTTCAATAGAAATAAGTGTATTATAAGTAATATCGCGAAGATTGAGAAAGACGTAGGAATACTTAATACCACTAAAAATTTTGAAGCGTGTAAATATTCGTTTAAGAAACAATCGTGCAACTTTATTAAAGGAATTTGATATCTAGCAGAATAAGGTAGCAAGTGAATAAAATTTTTCACCTCAACTAACTCTTGGAGATTTAAATCCTTTATTTATGCGACCAGTTGTAAAAATAAACGATCGATTTTAAATTCGAGGAAAGGCATACGTTTTTTAATCATAAATAATCATTTTTAATCATTCTTAATATATTTATGCGTTTTACAATAAATTTTTGTTGTAAACAATTTATTTGCACATTTAATCATTTTAAATAAGCAAGTCAATGATAACCAATCTCCGAGGTTTGGGAGCACTGAATCTTCGTCCACTGTCTACTACATTCATATCAATGTGAATTTGTCCCTGAACGTCACTGACCGCGCCTCTGCAAATTCTCGCAGATAGTCATGGAGTGTTTCCCTGACTCGTATTCCAGTTCTCACTTTCTGAATCATGCACTTATTCAATTCAAGTCTTTGAAAATATAAAGAGTTTTTTATAGCCATTTCATGACTGTATACATTTTCTTTGTAAACTGTCTGATAAGAATTCCAAGACTGCTATTCCTTGACTGTGCTTGAAAACTTCCATGACTTTTCTTTATTTTTCCATGAAAATTTACGACACCTTCATAGAAAGTATACGAGACTTTATAAAAATGATGGCCCGTCCAAAAGTCCAGCACGAATCTAGGAAATGTTCAAAGACTTATTTTTTCCGTGTAGTAACTGTGTGTCAGCCCTGATTATTCTTGACAGTTACGTAAAGGCATGTACCATACTGTCATGTGACCAATTCTTCAAAACCAACTTACTCATAAAATAATAATTCGAATAAATTTTCAATGCGAGAAGGACGTAAAGAAAAGAAAGAAGAACATCTGTCTGGTATAGAAAATTCATTTGCCTTATTAGTTAATGAGTAAGTGTGTTTAAAAGAACTGGTTACGTGATAGTATGGTACACGCCTTTAAAGTGCTTCTTATAGAAATTCCCTAACTTTTGCAATTTTTTTTTTTCCAAAATCCCTGACTTTCCCTGACCAACAAAATTCTCTGATTTTTCCCTCTTCCAGGTTTTCCCTGAACTGCGGCCACTCTGATTCAAGAATGTAAGCATCGATTATATTTTTCATCTTCAAATTATCTAGAAATTGTTTTCCCCATTTTTAGACATCCAAAATCAATACCACTCAAGATTTATGTCAGTAATAATTACACGCTGAGCTTGATATTTACAGGGATTGCAGAAAGACTGCAGATGTGTCGGAATTTGGAAAAGGGTATCCTATCCCAGTGGATGGTACGTCTTGTTAGCGGTAATATGTCACATTGCATTGGCTTAAATGTGACGTCAATGCCGATTCGATGCTTGGACGAATAGAAACTGCGTGTTTTGTGAGCATATCTGTCGCAACGAGAATGCAATTCGGGACAAAGCAATCACCCTCCCGGAAATACGGTAACTTCCTGTAGAGTGTAGAGGCCAAGAGGCTACTGTTGACAGCAACAAACAGCAAAGCTGCTCTGGGATATGAGTCTATTCAATAAAGCGAACGATCCTGTGGACTTCGAGATTGGCTACTGAGTCCTGGAGAGAATACAAATTCGGACGTGCATCGTTCCGGTGGCTTCATAAACCTCAATATTTCACAGTTGGCTACTGAAACCGACTTTAGACAATCACCCTATTGGTCTACTCAAACATCCATTGTTTCTACATTTTATGCGCTTCAATAATATAAACTATAATTTAAAAACTAAAAACAATAGGTACACTACCGTCATCAACAGCTGCACATTTTTGTAATTTACTCATTAGAAAAAAATCGCATAAAAACGCAGCTTATACTATAATGAAGCTCACTTTATTGTTCTTAAGACAAGTCCCCATTTTTTATGTACAAAAATTGGTTTGGAAAAAATCCTTCGCGAAAAGGTGTACAAAATTTGAAAAAAAAAATCATATAGATACTTTCATATTTTGACTATACATACGTGCAAAGAAAATTGCAATACATTAATAACAATTAATGTAAAATGAGTTTAAACATGACTATGCTATCTCTGGTAATATACGTAGTAGAGAGTTATATTTTGGCTTAAACTGCTTGGAAAATTTCAACAAATGCAATCGCATAATAATTAGGAATGAAATTCTTGAAATCTATTAATTATTAACAAATAATCCTGGAAGACCGACGAATGGTAGTGTGGGTGTGAGCACACAGCGGGATACCATAGCTGACGGGTCTGCTCATTGAAAAAAGGTAGGTACTGCACGAAAAGTTTCCATTGGAAATCAAAGTATCTTTTTCCTCTTTTCAGAACTTGATGAATGAGCAGACCCCCTGAGGTGACCCTTTAGCCTCACACCCACATTACCATTCGTCGGTCTTTCAGGATTATTTGTTATTAATTAATAGGTTTTAGGATTGCTATTTCTAATTTTTATTCGATTGTATTTGCTGAAATTTTCCAAGTAATTTAAGACAAAATATAACTCTCTACTACGTATATTACGAGAGATAGCATAGTCATGTCCAAATTAATTTTACGTTAATTGTTATTAATATATTGCAATTTTGTTTTCACGTATGTATAGTCAAAATACGAATGCATCCATATGATTTTTTAAAAATTTTCTACATTGTTCTGTTCAAAGATGTCGTCATCGAAAGTCAAGCAAGGACAGAGTGACGCGAAAAAACCACGGTCTTCATCTTTTCGCGAAGGATATTTTCCAAACCAATTTTTGTACATAAACAAATGGGGACTTGCCTTACATTTTTTATATATTTAATATATTTTTATTATATTATTTTATTCAGAATTATCATGGTATAAGCTGTGTTTTTATGCGATTTTTTTCATACAAGTAAATTACAAAAATGTGCAGCTGTTTTGGAGGGGCCTTCCTATCGTGAACGGATAATAGTACACTATCGGTCAAAATTGTGCTTCGATTCAGTCCTACTAGAAGCATTTTTGATAAATAGAGGCCGAGATAGCATGTGAGAAAGACCAAACTATTTTCCTTTTTTGACCAATTTTCGATCATCATCTTCCACTCTTTGCATGATTTAGTGAAGCAACTGGAAAAAAATTCAATTTTGATAAATTAGAGTCTGAAATCTTCTCTGTAAAATGAGACCAAGAACATAACAAAATATTTACTAGTTCTCGAATTATAGTAAAAAATGTGGGAGCATGCTCAAGATGAAAGTCCGTCCGTCGAGCGGCATTCAAGCAATCAACGCATGGGAAATAAGACAAAAGCTTGCTAAAGAACAGAATGAAATTTGTTATGGTTTTCGAATTATCTTAAAAAATGTCGAAGCGTGACCGGAACGAAAACGGTCGGTCCATTAGTGACAGCAGTCTTTTGTCTGATTTCTCATGCGTTAATTGGTTGACTGCCGCTCGACGGATTTTCGTCTTGGGCACGCTTTCACAGTTTTTGTGATAATTTGAAAACCATAAAACATTTAATTCTGTTCTTGGTTTCATTTCAAAGAGGACATTTCAGATTTTGATTTAGCAAAGTTTGAATTTTTTCCATTTACTTCCCTAAAGCATACAGAGAGTGGAAGTTGAGAATCGAAAATTGGTAAAAAGCTGAAAAAGGTCAGTTTTTCTCATATACTATCTCGACTCTAAATACCGGAAATAATTCAAGTAGGATTCAGTCGAGGGGAAATTTAATAAGCCTGTTTTTAATCCGATTTTCGTAAGTAAACATACGATTTTAAACGGTAGTGTATGTGAACACCCATTTTTTGGCACTTAACGTCCCAGTAATCGTGACGCCACTTTTTTTCTTTTTATCTAATTTGAATTAATTTAAATTCCATTTTGCACTGTAAAATGGTAAAGATAAATGGGTTGTATCATTCAATGTTCCTTCTAACATAGTTTTAAGAATATATTCAAATAATAACCAAGTATAATATAATAATAAAATATTTACTGGTTCTCCAATGATCCTAACAAAATGTAAAAGTATGTCCAAGACGAAATTGGTCGGTCGAGTGGCGACTGCAATTTTTCGTCTCTTATTTCCCATGCGTTAACAAAATGCTCGAGTGCCGCTCGACCAATCGATTTTCGTCTTGGACACGCCTCCTCATTTTGTATGATAAATCGAAAATAAGTCAATATTTCATTATGTTCTTGGTCTCCTTTTGAATAAAAGATTTTCGACTTCATTTTAACAAAGTTTTAATTTTTTAATTTACTTCCCTAAAGCACACAGGCAGAGAAAATTGAGAATAGATTTGTTAAAAATAGAAAAATTGTTAAAATCAGAAAATAGCAAAATAGCAACATGCTATCTCCATCTCTATTTATCGATAAGACTTTAAGTAGGACGCAATCGTTACGGAATTTAATAAGCTTTCTAACCGCTTTTTTAAATCTATCTTATTTAATTTTTCGCAGAGTAAGTCATTTTCTAAGACAAGTCTGTTTTTAATCCGATTTTCATAAGTGGACACACAATTTTGGCCAGTAGTGTATAATAATTTATTCTTATTAATATTTTTGTTCTTATGTTATCAAACTTCTGTTTATTATTTATAGACGCAATATAGATGCAATTTCCAATAATTTATTTCGTCCTGATTAATATGGACGATCCACAGCTCATCCTCATACCTGTTTCAGAACAAGCTCTTACGTACAGTTTCACCCTCGTGCACCCCGTGGTTATGACAGGCAGTCCCCCACCATCAGCACCATGAAGTAATTCATGCCATGAATTAATAATAACCTAGTTTTGAAAAGACCACCTTATTTACGAACGATGAACAAAATTTTGAATTCCTTAATCCGCAATATATAGACAGAAACTCATAGTCGTTTGAAATACGTAGCAGGTAGGTATGTCCACGAGATAGTGTACGTTTTAACGTTTTACGTATAGTAGTTTTTTCACAAAAAAATGTTAAAATTGTACAAAATGACAGGTTTTCACGTTCACTTCAAAAATAGTTTTTGCCCATTATTTCCTTTAAATTTCATGTTCAGAAAAAATTCATTGGACTGACCCTACATATTAACATAAGACTCTTATTGAAGTAAGGGAATACTTTTCTGAACACGTCTGATCATCTTTCAGAAGCTGCTAGCCCTAAGCCTAGAAGAAGGTCAATGTCGATTAGACTGGAAAGTCGGAAAAGTATTCAGAAAACAGTTTTTGGATTCAACAACAGAAAAAACAAGTTTGGAATGCCAGCCAATGTTCTTCCAACATTTCCCATTTCTATTTCGCCAGTCGAGTATCAATTACTCCAGCGATGTAAGTTTTCCCGTGCAAGGAAAAGATTAGAGGGGTAACAGTGCGCTGGCGTTGAGGGAATGTCTCTCTTCACCACGGGGCGTACGAAAAGGAGACATAGAATTCATGCCCAGTCGTTACTATAACACCCGGATCCGAGAAGAAGGGTTCTAAAGGCTCTGATAGAGAGGAGATTTATGTGGAAAAAAATCCAGAAATGGAAAAATTCACACATGATCTGCATTAATCATTCTCCAAATGCCAGAAATCCCTCACTGAGTACCAATCTTGGTTCTGGGATCCAGCGGGAGAATCACCAGATGATTCATCCTCTCTATCAGAATCTTCTGCTACTAACGTACGACTGATTATTATTATTATTATTAAATTTGTTACACGGTTCGCAACAATGTGAAATCGTAAAATGAGATGCGATTGATTAAGTTTTATAACTACTTGAATAAAATTATAGCATGCAGACGAATTTTTCTTAAGCGTTTTACATTCTCATTCTAATGGGAAGGTTAGTATTTTGTAAATTTTGACATCGCCTGTCTTTATCAAACTCTACGTTTCGAGATCCCCTGAGTGAGAAAAAGGGGCTTTTACGCAAGATATGAACAAATTAAGAAAAAAAAATTGTTTATCTCAAATAAATCTACAGATTTGCTTCAGACACATTTCTTCTATCCTTCGGGTTAAAAGTGAAACGGGATATGTTTGTATTTGCACAATTCACATAATGAAAAGAAAGGTTACTGGAAATGAGATATGCTTGTATTTCCTCTTTTCATATGATGAAAAGAAAATCTACTGAAAAGGGGGCAAGAGTGAATTCCTGCTTGGTCCTATCTTTTTTTAGATATATCCTCTTTAACAAAACATGCTACACCCCCTGATCCCCAGAATGCCTTTTTCTACATTTTTATGTTTAGAAAGTAGGTTTTTTCAAGACTTGGACTTTGAAACTTAAATTTGCGGGTATTTTTTAAAATTTTATTATCACGCATTTTTTCAATTTTCGAATATATGAAATAAATATATAATATAATATAATATAATATAATATAATATAATATATATATATATATATATATCAAATAAATCCAAACTTAAACAATTTTTGTACTTCGGTAGGTTTCACATATCTAACAAGCTTGGTTAAGATACACAGTAATACAAGAATCTGAAATTCAGTAAAAAAAGTAGGTTGTCTTTCAGATGTAACCAAAAGGATCATTCGCCGGTTGAAAGTCACCTGATGATTGAAATATGACTTCCAGTTACTGGCTTGGTTGAAAGTCAACCGCTTTATGCACGTAAAATGAAATTTTTAGGCTAATTTAAGACACAAGTATTGTTGACATCTCGTCAAACCTTTACTCAATATTTTTAGAGATTATGACATATCCTACTTATAAAATACGATAAAAATGATAAAAATAAGATAAGGAAATTTATTTCCCGTAAAAAATTGAACTTTTCTTTACCTCCATGACAATGTTTTCCTTGGAATTTGTCTCCGCTTTAACTCATGAAAAACTTTTCACAAACGACGTACATGTCCAACACATATATTGAAGCAGGCATCGATTAACACTGGCTTTTTATAATTTCTGGATATCAAACATTTTAAAAATATTTTTGTGTTATTTATGTGAAAACGTTTCACGAACAACTTAAATATACACTATCCAAATTACCGAGATCCACGCTTCAATCGATATTTTTCTTAAGTGTTCGCGCATCGCAGTTCGCGCACACACTTTTGCTAGCACAAATGAATTTCAGGATCGCACGACTGAAAATCATTCGAATGCTAACATACCTACTTACTTAATTTAAGTTAAAAATGAAACTCAGTTATTCTTAAAATTCAGATTCTTGCATTACTGTGTACCTCATAAATTGACTGAGATATTCCAATTTTGATGTTCAAAATCAATTATGGTACAGATAATAATTCCCGGTACTTCATGGTAGTTTTTTTTTTCTCGTGTTGGTATTTATAATCTTTTTCTACTTTTTTTAGTACTGGGCGGCGATTCTATTCTGCGAATCTACCTTTTTTCTGCTAGGAAACAATTTTTTGTGGTAGATGAAAGAACTCATCCTGTATTTTCTACAAAAATTCTTCGAAATATTCATTTATTTAATTTTTATTATTATTTTTCTAGGAATAAGATGACTTCGAATTTTTCAAACTTATTTGTTCCAAATGGAACTTTTTACCTAATCCAAGAAAAAAATTCTACAGTTATGCTGATAAGTTGCTGCTATTCTATAGAAATTTACCTTTAAACATTGAAAAATATTTACTTTTGAGATGTGATTTAAAATTAGAGAAAACATTACAATTTGCACTATTTTTGGAATAGCTTCTTTAAAAATTGACAAAAAATGACGTCAATCTGGTCTCATTTTATTCGGAATTTAGATGGCGTAGTTCAACCTATCTATGACAAAACATTTCGAACTCTGAATTAATCAAAGAAAGAATCCAAAATTAACAAATTTTAAATAAAAAAAATTGGTTTCTACATATTCAATAGCGGTATTGTATACAAATTTGCAATTTCTATTTTGTTATTCATACCTTGATTACTGAAACAGTAAGATCGAAGATTTCACTTTGCAGATTCTGCCTGTTATTTCTATAAATATTTTGATATCCTCCTAAGGAACTCCATTGTTTTTCAATCGTTAGAAATTCCGAATTTCTAAGACAAGGCTCTGTTTTATATTCCGCCGGCTATGAATTTGTTTTCAGTGAATTGAAAATAAAGTTGGCTGCTTCCATGTAATATCGAAGCTCGATCAAAAAATCAATTGGCAAGTTTATAAGGAAAGTAAGAGAAAAAGTTGCATTATTCAATAAATATATCATAGATCTGTTATGTATTTTAGAAAAGTTTGCTACTTTGTTAAATAATCAATTATAGAAATTTCCGTGGCTACGTGTAAAATTTCGGTACAAATAGCTGGATTTTTTTGGTACAAATTCCAGGATGAAGAGGAAAGGTCTATTCATACTGAAATTTCGATACAAATAGCCAAGTTTCCATTTCCGAAGAAAGAAAATCCATATTTTTTTTTTTAATTCAAATGTTAACACTTGCACCGCGCACTTCAAAATCCCATTTAATTAACATGGGGAAATAAAACCATATTAATAACTTTTATTTTAACCCCCTCCCCTCCTCCACACAGCGCCACAAATATGACCAAAAAATAAAAAAAAACTTCATTTTTACGTATTATTGCTAATTTTCAGTAATTTCTGCCATCCTTTTTAATACAAATAATTACTAAGGGACAATTTGAATATCACCCATGACTTTTTGAACAATTTGTAATTGTTTAAATAAATGTAACTTATTTAAACAATTATTTTTTGCCAAAAAGTGTAAAAAATAATCGTATTTCCTAAATAAAATGTAATAGTTAGTCATTGTTTGTAGTAGTAAATTAATAAAAAACATTACGTGATTATTTAAACAATCAATTATTGTTTATTTTCAAAATATCTGAAAATGGAGCCAGAGATGTCCACTTTTTTCTCAAATTGGTATCCTATGCTACCTTTTGTTGAATAATTACATAATTTTAATATATTTCTTCTAATCCTTAACTAATTTATATTTGTCGAAACCATTTTTATTTTTTTAAACAATTTTTATTTGCTGAAGCAGTTTTCTTTCGAAAAATTTAAAAAAATAATATGAAACGGAAAACATACAATTATTTTTGTGGCTGTATACTCAAGTGTCCGGACTTATATAGCTATATAAAAATAAAAAAAATAAATCGAAGAATCCTTTTCCAAAAATCAGTTGAAGTTTTAGTTTTTGAGTAACTAAATATTGTAGCTGAACCAATCAGGAGCGCGGTATAAACAGTCGTGCGTACGTGAGCGGAAGTCCAACGCAGTGTTATTGAAGCGAGCGCTAGGTGCGGTTAGCGAGAGGAGAACAGCAGTCACTACACTACATCGGACTCCCGCTCACGTACGTACGACTGTTCATACCGGGCTCCTCATTGGGCCAGCTTAAACATTCAATAAATTAAAAACTAAAACTTCAACTGATTTTTGGAAAAGGAATTTTAGATTTAGTTTTTACATATTTATACAGCCATATAATTCCGGACACTTCAGTCTGTGACACCCTGTAGTGTATGAAAAGAATATATTAACCATTTTTTAACTTTTTGAACAAACTGAAATTGTTTAAACAATTATTTTCTCCCCAAAATATTGATTATTACATTCTTTATATTTTTACTATCTTTATCATGAATATATTATACAAATGTACATTCACTAAAAAAATTATGATTCAAGTTTCAACACTTTCATTGAACAACAATGTTGAGGATGAAGTGCTGAATTTTTTGGTAATTTATAATAATTATCATAATAAAAACCTTACTTTAGCCAACTTTTTTCAAAGTTATAAAAAAAAAACAGCTTGAGCAAATAAAAACTGTTTAAAAAAATAGAAATTTGTTTAACATTAGAAGAAATGTATCAAAATTATGTAATTATTCAACAAAAAGTAGTATAGGATATCAATTCGAGAAAAAAGTGGGTATCTCTGGCTCCATTTTTAGATATTTTGAAAAAAAACAATAATTAATTGTTTAAATAATCACATAATGTTTAAAAAAAATTAAATACTCCAAACAATGACCAACTATTACATTTTATTCAGGAAATACGATTATTTTTTACATTTTTTGAGAATAAATAATTGTTTAAATAACTGACTTTTATTTTAACAATTAAAAATTGTTTAAAAACCCGAATCGGGTAGTGAGGCAATGAACTTTCGAGTTCAAACTGGTAATCAATTTTTTTTTTTTTAAAGCCATGGGAGATATTAAAATTGTCCATTAGTAATTATTTGTATGAAAAAAGACGACAGAAATTGCTGAAAATTAACAATAATACGTAAAAATGTAGTTTTTTCATTTTTGGGTCATATTTGGGGCGCTGTATGTGTGGGGGGAGGGGGGTAAGGGTGGGTTAAAAATAAAAGTTATTAGTATGGGTTTATTTCGTAAACACTCCTCTTCAATCCCTAAAAAACTTGGCACGTTTCGATCAAATCATGAAGTATGAGTTCAATTTTTCGAAAATCCAAAATTTCCCCATGTTAATTAAATGGGATTCTGAAGTGCCCGGTGGCACGTGTTAACATTTGAATTTCGAAAAAAATACGGCTTTTCTACCGCCGGAAATGCAACCCTTGGGGGGGGGGGGAGCTGTCTTGCCGTCTAGAGTGAAAAAAAATTTTGCAATGCATTTTTCGACCACCCTAATGTAGACACTTCGTACAAAGATTATTTAGAAAAGGGATGCAAGAAGGTTGAAAGAGTATTTATACTTCCTTATATGACATGAAGAATTACTGACAAGGTTTTGATAAGTAGTTTTCTTTAGAGATATGAGACGAAAATAAATAATGTAATATTTACTGTCGTATCCCGCGGCGAAATCCTCTGCGCAACCCGAGGGATAAGAGGTAGGCATAATATATAGGCCGGAAAGCGAGACGAAATTCTATTGTACTTTAGATCAACAAACTCCTTCCTAGATAAACAAATATTCGAGTCGCCAAGACACCTGATCCCCCTGGCAATTTAGCAGAAGCTATAAATGAAATACACTTAAAAGATAATATTTACAACTTTCAGTTTTTTTCCCTAAGGAAAGCGATGGCGAAAGTTTTTTGCTTCTTATATAGTGCAATAATTTTTCTATAGTAAAAAAAAATGGTGAAAAACATTTTGATCAGAAATTTTGGAAAATGTGAAACAGTCTTAAAGAAAAGAGAAGCCGAATTGGTCAGACGAACGGGCTCGATTCCTGCTGCCGGCATTTTTCAATCAAACAAAAACAAGACAAGTTTCTTTTACAGCAAATTCTCATTTTTCTTCATTCAATTGAATATATATATTTTGGTTATTATTATTTTCATATGAGATAAAAATAAAAAATATGAAAATAATGCAATAAGAATGAAATGAATATTCAAATATAAAGAAATAGTAAAATAAAATTATATACAAATAGAATACAAATTAAAGAAATTTTCTATTATCATAATATATATTTCGAAATCATAAAAACGAATATTTCGGCTTGAATTAAATCAATTTAATAGTCAAGTATAATTCAAAAAAATCAGAATGAAAAAAGGCTGCCAAAAAAACGGCTGTCAAAAAAAGATTGTCAAAAAAGGGTTGTGATTTTTTATAAACATATCTTTGGTTAATTTTGTTTGTATTCTAAGTGGCAAATAGTTCTTAGATATAATTACAACGGCACACAAAAAAAGAATGGTCTGCCCGGCGGACTACACTGACGTATCTATATGTTTTTGGGGTCGCTGAATCCGAATCCGGGGTCCAAATAACCTTTGACTAGTATTTTTCCGAAAAACGCAAAAATAGACGTAAAATCGACAAAAACAGAGATTTTTCTTGTATATTTTTGCAAAGAAAAAATGTCTTCATGCCCGGTGGACTTAACCAGCATATCTATATGTTTTTAGGGTCGCTGAATCCGAATCCGTGGTCCAAATAACCCAGTTGGCTCATATTTTTCCGAAAAACGCCAAAATAGATTTTTCGGACAAATATGAGCCAACTGGGTTATTTGGACCCCGGATTCGGATTCAGCGACCCCAAACACATATAATACTGGTTAAGTCCACCGGGCATGAAGATATTTTTTTTTTGCAAAAATATACAACAAAAATCGCTGTTTTCGAAGATTTTACGTCTATTTTTGCGTTTTTCGGAAAAATATGAGCCAACTGGGTTACTTTTCTTTTGATCCAAATGGCCTTATTTTCCGAGATATGGAGGTTTGAATATTTATGCTCGAGCGCTGGACTCGCCACTGTAGAGCCCGGACCCCAAACTTCGCGCTTTTGTAAGTGGCAAGTCGAGCGCTCGAGCATAAAGATTTAAACCTCGATATCTCGGAAAATAAGGCCCTTTGGATCAAAAAAAAAATTACACACTAATGGATTTGTATGTTCCTTCACCCTGTCAAGCCCCCGTTGAATCGGCGACGCACATCTCGCGACTTCTTCTTGGAACTTTACAAATATTGAGTTTCTGCCTGGGGGTCAGACCATGTTTATGATATGTTTTTGGGGTCGCTGAAACGGAATCCGAAGTATATTTTACCCCATCACGTCAGGTTTTTGACATGACCTCAAAAAGTCTTCACAGTCACCCAAAAATAAAAAAATAATTCTGGCATGGGGGTCAGACCACTTCTACTACACTGCAGTCCCGCTTTACCAGCCGTGTCGGGGGTACCCTCAATGGCCTCGATGGTGAATCGGGACTCTTTAAACCGTAAACAATCAAGGCCGTATGAACCATTCTTGCTGGAGTTTTGTCCATAAAAAATATTTTCTTTGATTTTTTGTCATTTTGGTTTTATAATATCATAATGAACGTGAAAATGTTTGTGCTCGAAAATCCAAATTTATCAAAGTACTGAGTTATGAGTATGTACGTACGTATAACAGGGTGGCCATTTTAATCCAAGAAAAAAATTCCCGGTCATTTCCCGGTTTTTCTCGGTTTGAAAACATTTTTCACGGTCAATAAAATTGAAAAATTCGAACTCTGAAGCTAAAAATGTTTCCATTTGGAGGAATAAAAAATAAACTACAAATTGAAGCACTCAAAGTGGAACTTTTGAATTTTGAACTTTTAAAATTGCAGTTTAAGTTTTCGATTTCAAAAATGTTGTATTTGAATTATCAATAATTTACACGTATCAAATGGAAGGTTCTAACTCTTTTCAATTGAACAATTTCAAATGAAATGCAGATACACTGCGAAATTTAGAATTTCTAACTTTATAAATTATAGAGTTCAAAGATTCAAATTAAACTCCAAAAATATAAATCCACGGTATCATTTTAAATGCTCTAAATTGAAGAATCAATCAATGAACTTTAACATTTTCAAAATTATATTATTTTAAGCAATTTTAAGCTAGAAAAATTAAAAATTGAAAAATTAAAATTTTTTTAACTGAACACTTCGCAAATTAGAAAATTAAATTCTTTTCATTTAAAATAGTTCAAACATCCTTGAAAAGCTTCAAAGTTTTATTTCAAAATCTTGAGAAATCTAGAAGTTGTTTTAAATTTTTTTTGAATTTTTTTTAGAACATCTAAATATTTTAATAAATAATAAATGTTGAATGTTTTTTATCAAAAATTTTCAGTTTCAAAGGCTTTTAATTTTTAATTGTTCAAGTCATCAAGGCTGCATTTTAAACCGCCGAGGGTACTGCCTGCTTTTTTTATACGCCCCTGCGTTGTTGCGGAGTTGGTCCGCTGACCACGCAGCGCCTCTCTCTCGCCCCCTTGCACTACCTTGTCTGGTCTATCGGGAACGGGTAAAGCGGGCTGCAGTGTATATGTTTTTGGGGCCGCTGAAACCGAATCCGAAGTCCATTTCACTCCATCATATCAGGTTTTTGACGTAACCTTAAAAAATATTATGATCCGAACCCAATTAGCCCGTTATAGTTCAAAAAAAGAGAATGACTAAAATTCTATCTACCTGTCATTTTTTATTCGTTATTTATAATTTTTAAGGTTATGTGGTTATTGTAATATTAGGTTATAGGGTAAAGAGGTTATGGGGTCAAGTGGTTAAATGGTTATGTTATAAGATTTTTAAGGTTATGTCAAAAAACTGACATGATGGGGTGAAACGGACTTCGGATTCGGTTTCAGCCACACCAAAAACATGTAGTAAAAATGGTCTGACCCCCAGGCCAGCTGAATTATTTTTTATTTTTGTGTGGCTGTAAAGACTTTTTGAGGTTACGTCAAAAACCTGACGTGATGGGGTAAAATGGACTTCGGATTCGGTTTCAGCGACCCCAAAAATATACAATATACATGGTCTGACCCCCGGGCCAGAATATTTTTTTGGTGTGGCTGTGTTATTATTATTATACCATTAAGCCATTTCCCTTTCGGGGTAGGCGTGACTTGCTCGGTTGGAAAATAGTATTGGGTATATGGGTGTATTGGTATAAAGTATATAGGTATAAGTTAGATAGGTATATAGGTGTAAAGTAGATAGGTATATAGGTGTTAGGTATATATGTTTCAGATTGATCTGGAATTCTCGTGTCATTTATTTAAATGACACGTTTATTCCGCAACACTGCTCCGACCCAGGTTGCTGATCAATCTCTCTAGCGATCACCCCAAGTGAAGAGCCTCACAAAATTGTTATGTATGGTTCCCCACTTGGGCCCATTAGAATCCAAGGTCTTTGTTTCAGGCTTCATTCATTCTATTGTCACTCTGTTTACAAACTATTTGTCGCCACACTTTTCTGTCCTGGCATACTACTCTAGCTTCCTTCACGTCCATGCATTTTTTCATGCAAGCTCTTGTGTTTCTATGGCTTCTTACGTCTCTTCGGATTAATGTCTCATTTACCGATTCTAACCATTCTTTCGGCGGTCTACCTCTAGGCATTCTGCCATTTGTGTAATTAAATTAAATTAGCAGAATCTGTACTAGCATGTTTAAATATCGGTTGATTTTCACTTTTGTAAATTAGCATCTTTTTATTTCATTGACTTTAAGTTTAAAGTGAAAATACGTTATTCCTTTGCTGTGATTCTACAAGTAGGAAGTACTGAATGAAATGTGTGTATTTTTTAATTGTGACGGTATAACGATCATCTGAATTAAAGCTTCCATACAGTAAAAGTGAAAAGTGAAAAATCCTGTTAATTTCCAGAGACTTATCTTCCTTCCGCATTGTTTGTTATTGCGACTTTAATCGAGAAGCCCGAGCAGGGAGGGCGATATTACTGCAGATTATAATAAGCAGCTACATAACTGGTTTCTCGTTAAACGCAGCGCGAAATACAGATCTATCCTCATGATTATAATACGAGAATCTGTGCTGTGAGAATTATTACGAGCTTCTAGACATGTCTTAACTTCTTAGGAAGACAATCCTTTTATAAATATCATAATTTTAAAAAGTGGAGCAATCTCTTCATAATAATAATAATAATGATTTATACAGTATTGTATTTTAAGAACTTGTGTTGTTTAGCCGTTTAGAATCCCTTTCAAAAATTTTGGAAACGAAACTGTCACGGCTAGTTGACGACAAGAAAGTTTTAAGTAATTATAGAGGATGATCCCTTTTAATACCTTCATTCTAGGAAGCATGTCCCAGAATTGCCCTCATTAAGGTACAATGGTCTGCACATTAGTGTCGTTATACGACTTGTGGAGTTTAAGGATTTAGAGAAAAGTAAAGTAGACAAATGTCCTACGTGAGTGGACCATAAAAGTTAAACAAATAAAAAAGTGTGAAGCAAATGGAAAGTCCCAACAAAAATATCTGCGATGCAAAAAATCTGCCCAATAAAACTATATGAATTTGTAAAATCAAATTTGGCCAAATAATTTGGAAAAAAATATTAATAATAAAATATATAAGAAAACTTTTTTATAAAGTGCCCTACAGAAATTTTTATATAAGTGTACAAAGCTACATTAAACTATAATACTTGGCCGTATTATATTACAATATAATTATAATTATACCAACGGCCATACCACGCTGAAAAACCCAGTTCTCGTCAGATCACTGAAGTTAAGCAGCGTTGGACGCGGTTAGTACTTGGATGGGTGACCATTCAAGAATACTGACATGAGTGCTGTTGGCACATCGTGGGTGTGGTGAGCCCACACTTGTAGTTATTTATAACTACAAGAAAAACCTAGAAACACTACCCGAATCGGGTAGTGTCACGCCTACCCTGAAAGGGAAATGGTTTAATGGTATATATATATATATATATATATATATATATATATATATACCATCATCCTCTCATACTTTCCTTATATACCTTATTGTGAATATTTTTTACCAAATTACTTGGCCAACTTCGATTTAACAAATTCATATACGAGTAGTTGTACTTGGCAGATTTTTTGCATCACAGATGTTTTTGTTTGTATTTTACGTTTTTTGTAGGCCGTGGCTACGGGTACCGAAATTTCGGTACGAATAGTTTGATTTTTTCAGTACGAATAAAGCTGTAAAAGGGGCTATTTGTACCGAAATTGCCCTACAAATAGCCAGATTATTCCGGTACGTGTAGACACTTTCTTTTTTGTAATTATAGAAAAAAGAAGATCCGTATGCTCAATTAACTTAAATTAAATTACTAATTTGCTAAAAATGAAAAATGAAAACAATAGTTTGAATAATTTTCGTTCAAAATTAATTTCACTTAACTGATACTTCATTATTTACAAGAAAATCTTGTGAGTCCTTACATCCTTACACAAAAATAGTTATTTATTTATTCACTTTACGTAGGATTTTAAATTATTTCAAGGGATTTCTACGGAATTCGACAATTGCAAGGTATATGAAGGAACTTAAAAAATGTCAAAGGATTTCAAGTTACATATTTCAAAAGATTCCGAAGTACTTCAAGAGATTAAAAAATGTTAAGGAATGTCGAAGAATTCTGTAAAATTTACAGAGATTTCAAAGAATTTCACAAGATTTAAGGAGTTTTATAAGATCTTCAATCATTTCAAAGGATTTACGGGATTTTAGAAGATTTTAATAGATTCCAAAGAATTTCGAGATTTCGAAAAATATAATTTTAAAGAATTTCGTAGGATTTCCAAAGATTTTAGGCTCGCCTTTCAGGGATTTCTAGAGAAATTGGAAAATAAATTAAATTAAATGAAATTTCGAGGGATTCCTAGCAATTCCAAAGATTTTAAGGAATCTTGCAAGATTTAAAGGATTTTATTGAATCTCGAGACTAAAACGTTTTCGACGGTTTCAAAGATTTCTAGAGATTTCAAAAATATTGTTTTAGAGAATTTTAATGAATAAGATAAATTTAATTGAAATTTGAAAGATTTTAACTGATTTCTAATTATTTCAGTGGATTATTGCGATTTCCAAAGATTTCAATGGATTTTAGGGGTTTCAACAAATGTCTATAGAACTTTTTAGAATAAAAATAAATTTTACTTTAAAGAATTTTTACGGTGTTCAACAATTTCAAGGGATATGAAAGAAATTTACCAAGTTTAAAATGTTTTTAAAGATTTCAAAGTATTTAAAAAAATTTCAAGAGATTCCAAGCAATATTTAAGAATTTTTAGGATTTCTAAAGATTTCAAGGGATTTTATAGAACTTCACAAAATTTTAGGGATTTTATAGCACCTCCAATTATTTTGAAGAATTTTGTAGGATTTAAAAAATGTCAAGGAATTAAACAATTTTTTTAGGGTTTAAAAAGATTATCAACTTGATTTTAAGGGATTTCTAGAGAGCTTTAAAAAATAAATGAAATTTCAAGGAATTCCCATCGATTCCAAACATTTTAAGAGATTTTAGGGTATTTCAAGAAATTCTCCAAAGATTTCAATGATCTATAGAGATTTGAACGGGTTTTTTTTCTGAAAACTTTAATGAATAAGTTCAACTTAATCTACAGTCAGAGATTTCAAATAATTCCTAGTTATTTTAACGAACTTCTACGATTTCCAAAAATTTCAATGGATTTTGAGAGATTTTAACAATTTACTAGATAACCATTTAGGAAATAAAATAAATATAACTTTAACGGATTTCTGCGAATTTCAACGATTTTTAGGGATATGAAGGAATTTGCAAAATTTCAAAATATTTTAAAGATTTAAAGTTATTTTAAAAGATTCCAATGAATTTGAAGAGATTGAATTTCAAAGAATTTCAAAGAACTTTATAGGATTTTCAAATATGTCAAAGAACTTTATAGGATTTTCAAATATGTCAAAGAACTTTATATGATTTTCAAAGATGTCAAAGATCTTTATAGGATTTTCAAGGATGTCAAAGAACTGAATAGAATTTCACAAGATATAAAGGATTTAATAGGACCTCCAAATATTTTAAAGGTTTTAGGGAATTTTACAAATTTCAAGGGATTTGTAGAAAAACTTTAGGGAACAAATTTGACTTATTTTATTTTTAAGGGATTTAAAATTATTTATACAGATTTCTAACTATTTCAAACTTTAATGGATTTAAAAATATTTCTAAATAAGGTATCAAAATGTTTCAATTAAATTTCGAGTGAATTCAAAGATATTATTTATATACATATTATTTATTTTTATATATTATATTTATTTATGTGTACTTATCTATGATATGATCGGTCTAAAATAAATCGTTTCTTTGTAGTTTGTCTACTTTTTAATAAATTCCTTCAATATTTTTGTATTATTTATTCCAATGCTGATTATCTTATAATAGTTTTCTATATCATGATTTTATATAATAAATTTTCCATAATCGCGAAAAATTATAATAAATTCATCACAGGAAAATCATTTTTGGCATATGCTGATTTTTCTATAATATTTTTTCTCAAGGGCAGTTTGCCACTTTGCATGAAAGTTGCTTTAGTTCCTTTCGTTGACCTCAGTCCTTGTATTACTTAATTAATTTTTTTAATTTTGTTGTTACATTCTAAATATTATTATTAATAATGTAATATTAATTAATAATGATACAATATCTGTCGTTAACTTATTTTTTTGAAAATCTAAGGCCTGACTTAAACAATCTTAAAAATTAGTAAGTAGACAATAAAAACAAATGTTTAACGTAGAAGTCATTTTTTAACCGCGGTATTTTTACGCTTTTATGATAGAAGGGTACGATAGCGACTTCAGCGGGTTTCAGCTGAAGACGTTTGACGATAGTTTATCGGGTTTCAGGAGTCTGTTGGCATCGATCTTCCGCCTTTCGTCGACGTTTTTACAGCTCGGATTTTCCAGGTTTTAGATAAGATTTTCAAAATGTCCTCTGGCATCAGGGACGTAAAGTCGAGTACTAGTTTAATCCACGTTAGAGCAGGATAAACTTAAATAGCACCAGGGTATCAGAACTATCAGACCATCACAAACGAAGAGTCAAATCAACTTGAATATGGGTAAATAAAGACGAATCTAATCTGGATTTCACCATCTTTAGGGGGCATGCAAAATTTTTCCATTCGGAAGAGAAATTACTAAAATTGATCTTGTGGAAATCAAAGATGGTTACTTTTGTTTTATATTCTTTAAATTTACCTTCCCTTTTTACAGTTTCATCTTTCATTATTTTCTTTCATTCTATTAGATTCGTTTCATTTATTTTCAATATAAATAAAAAGAAGATATCAATTTTATATTTTATAATAACAGTTGATAATATTATTATATTGCTGTAAAAGCGTGCTTCAAACTATAAATGAACGCCAACCACAAAAACGGAACATGATTTTCAAGTACCCAACACTTTTCTCAGTATAGCAATTTAAATGATAAGAAAATTATAAAATGGCAATACGAAACAACATTAATTTAGGCTAGAGCAGTTTGATAAAAAAAAAAATAACTTTTCAATAAGTGTTCTGTAACACAATCGCTTTTGATAGAAAATCTATAAAAATAAATAATACTCAACTAATAATGATTATCGGACATGTCGGACGGTGTCCTGCTAAAAAGGCAATCAATTTCTATCAAACGTTTTGATAAAATTGCTATAATTTTCTATCAAAGCAAAGTATACTAGCGTTGCAGTAATTCCTATAAATTCCTATACTTTTCTATTACAAATTCCATCCAAATCTATCAAATATGCTATCCCAAATTCCTATCCATTTAATAGGCTTTTTTGACAGAAATATAATTCAATCTTATCAAATATGGTATCCGACATTCCGATCCAATTCAATATGCTTTTTTATACAAATACAATCAAAACCTATCAAATATGGTATCCCACATTTCTATCCATTTTATATAACTCATGTCCATTTTAATATGATTTTTTGATGGAAATTACTTTATATATAAAATATATGAAATATATGATATTCCACATTCCGGTCCACTTTAATACATTTCTTTTTGGTTACAAATCAAAGCTGTTAAAATTGGTCGGGAAAACTTATACTTTTCTATCCAAATTTTCGATCAATTTTCTCATCTTTCGAGAAATCTTATACTTTCCTATCAACATTTTACCATTAAAACTCTTATCAAATCTTATCCCCCACCAGAGTTATATATAATTTTATGTCTCTAAATCTATAAAATTTCTATCAAATTCTATCTGTTGTAAAATCTCATACTTTTTCTATCAATAGTTTTCTATTAAAACTCTATCAAATCTTATCAGCGCCAAATTTTAATCAAATCCTATTTTCTAAAACCTGGAAGATTTCTATCGAATTCTACTCCTTGAAAAATCTTATACTTTTCTACTCAGATATTATCATTAAAACTCTATCATATAGCATATAACTCTATTATAGTACATGTAAGACTTCTCGATGGACAGAATTTGATAGAAATTTCCGAAATTGTGGAAGATAGGATATGATACGAGTCCTTTGTGGATAACATTTGATAGAGGTTCAATGAGAATCTATTGATAGTAAAGTATAAGATTTGTCGATGGATAAAATTTCAAAGAAACAGTCTAGATTCCAAAACATCGGATTTGATGCATTTACATTTATACATAGAAATTGTAAGATTTGATAGAATTTTGATGAGAATCTGTTCCAAGAGAAGTATAAGATTTCTCAATGGATACAATTTCATAGGAGTTTTCGAAATTATGGAAGATAGGATATGATAAAAGTCCTTAGTGAATTAGATTTGATAGAGGTTTGATAAGAATTTCTTGATAAAAAAGTATAAGATTTCTAGATGAATACAATTTGGTAGACATTTCCAAAATTATGGAGGATAGAATTTGATACAATTTCTGTGTCGGTAAGATTTGACAGAGGCATAATGAGAATCTGTTGATAGAAAAATGTAAGATATCTCGATGGATAGAATTTGATAGAAATTTTCGAAATTGTGGAAGACAGGATATGATACAAGTTCGTTGTGAATAGGATTTTGATTTAATAAGAATTTCTTGATAGAAAAGTATAAGATTTCTCGATTGATAGAATTTGATAGAAATTTCCTTAATTGTGGAAGATAGAATATGATACAAGTTCATTGTGAATACGATTTAATAGAGGTTTAATGAAAATTTCTTGATATAAAGGTATAAGATTTGTCGATTGATAGAATTTGATAGGAAGGTCTATGAAATGTGCTCATAGATTTGTACCAAATAAGCTTATAGAATTTTTCTTTAAGTTCTACGCCTTGATAGATTTTGATTGAATTTTCCCCAAATGTATCGAATTTTACTCAATATCATCTTTTGTCTAGATATCAAATTTGATAATTTTCTATACTCTTTTCAGAACGCTTACCTAATAAACTATGCAATTCGTTTAATTGTCTACAGGTAGCAATTTTTGCAGGATTTTTCTTTTAATTCTCTATTTTATCGCAAACTGATTTTAAGACATGGGAAATTTAATTTTGCATGTTCCAAGTTGTGAAATCTTGAAATTTACTTTGCTGAAGATGCTTGCGGAACTTCCGGAATGAAGGATGCGGAAGTATTGGCTGTATCTTGGTAACACGATCAGAGTACACTCTGGGGCCCAACTATCGAACCTCTTCGCATACTCCATTACCACAAGCCTAATCGTATTAGCGCGTACCATCTCGTTCACATTAAATTACATTTATACATAGAAATTGCAAACGCAACATGCGTATAACACCCAATCATCCATATCCCCAAGTTAAGTCAAATTTCTCCAAAACTACTCAATCAACAGGAAATAAAACGATAAATTAGTTCCTTCATCTATTTATCAATAAATTTAACTTTATCGTATTTTATCGAGGGTTTAAACACTAGCAATTTTATTGAAATTTAAGAATTTTAAATTAGATTAAAATCAAATTCAAAATTCTATTTAATGTCCAATACTCAAGTTACTGTATAGAATTCCTGAAAATAAAACAAGAGTCTAACTATCAAATTTGGAGAAACACCACAAAATACTCCTATTGCAATTCCTGAAAACAAAAAAAAACTTACTTTCTTTGGACAAAAATAAAAAAGAGGAAAGAAAAATGAGAAGGCAATCAACCAAATCCTATCGTTGTTTCTTTTTCTTTTCTTTTTTTTACGCGTCGTTGTTTTGTCGCTTTTCCCACTTGCTCTAATTTTTCTTACCTTGATAAGGGTGCTGAATGAGCACCGAAACGTTTGTAAATATTATAAATGCTTTCATATTGTGATTTGATAATAATAAAAATAAAAAAGACGAAAGAAATAAAAAAGAGAAGGAAGGGGATTGCTTGGTTGCCTTCTCATTTTTCTTTCCACTTTTTTTTATTTTTGTCCAAAGAAACAAATTTTGTTGTTTTTAGGAATTGCAATAGGAGCATTTTGTGGTGGTTGTCCAAGTTTGATCGTTGGACTCTTGTTTTATTTTCAGGAATTTTATACATCAATTTTATTGTATAGCTCTATTGAAGAATTCAAGGTATTCAAAATAATGCACAAGAATTCGAAAGAATTCTAAGGAATTGAAAAGAATTCAAAGGATTCAAAAGGTTTACAAAAAATTCGAGAGAATTCAAAAGATTTCGAAAAATTCAAAAACAGTAAAGTTGTAAAGCTGAATTCTTCAGTAGTTGAGGAGTAAGTGAACAAAACGTGTTAAGGGATATGTCAAAATTAAATTTGAAATAAGGTATTATAATGTCAGGCTGTTAAATAAATGAAATGCAAAAAAATATTTTCAATTTAATACTGCCTTGAACCTATTAACGAAACGAAAATGGATTTATTCGCTCTTGATTCAGCTAAGGTATATTTTATTGATTATTTATGTTCTAATGATATAACCGTACAATTTCTTGTTTACATATGAAATCAGAAGATAATTTTCCATACGATTACTATATTTTCATTTTTAATATATATCCAAATATACAGAAACAATCATCTCATTTTTTCTAAAAAAATGGATTTATCACGTTTTGTTCGCTTACTCCTCAGTTAAACTCTCGTATCTTATCTATATATATATATATATATATATATATATATATATATATATATTAAAATATAATACTGGGTTTATGACATATTTGCATCACATAAATAATGAAGACTTTATTCCAATTGATTGTATAATCCTTAAGACCTTTTATGAAACCTCTAAACTTTTAATCTATTTCGTAGTTTTTCATTGTAAATTTCTTTATAAAGTTGAGTAGATTACTATTTTTTGTAATAATAACTCGCTCAAATTTGAAGGTTCCCAAATTGAAAACCCACAATAATAAAGTATATTTATTCATTCGGTCCGTCCATTCATACTAAAATTTCTGCGCGTGACAGGTTTAAAAATTACATTGTGAAGTAAATCATTGAAAGTGGAATAATTCTAAATTTAAAGTATTGAAAGTTTAAAGTTGAAACATTCAAAATTGAAGAATTTGAAATACAACTAACTTCAAATTAAATGAGTTCTACAAATAATATAATTTTAGTTTAAAGGTCTTTAATATTGAACAGTATTTCACACTAAAATGCTAAAAATTGTATAATTCGAAACTGAAACCTCTTCGAATTGAACAATTTTAAATTGAAAGCCTGAAGGTTTAAAACTGGTTTGGAACAGGATTTAAGGACATCACGATTTTTTTGACATTCCAACTAGTTCGAACGGTGTGAACCCATTGTATAAAATTTTGTAACTGAAAACCTGAACAGTTGAACAATTTAAAATTAAAAGCGTTCCCAATACGGATAGCTAAACATTCAAATTTAAAATATTATGGGCACAAAAACAAAACTAATTTCAGTGATAAAGAAATATTCATTTATATGCTTTCGATTCAACTTTTTTTCTCATTGCTTCCTACCAAATTTGAAAAAATTAGACTATTTTAATGAATGATAGCTTATTTCCTTGGAAAAAAGATTCTCTACAACTTGACGTTATTAAGTTTTTAATAATGAATATATTATTTTCAAATATATTTATTCGTTTCTAAAATCTTTTGTCGGAAAAATATTTGTTCAGTGATTAGAACCATTAAACAATTTATTTTTAAAAGTTTTGTGCGGCCAAGTTATAGAGAATCTTTTTCTTGCGAAAATATGCTATTATTCATTGAAATAGTATAATTTTTAAAAATGTTGTAAGAAACAAGAAGAAAAAAGGTTGGTCGAAAATAAAAATTTTTAAATAAATAATTTTTATATGTTTTACATTTTTTTCATAAAAATATATTCGTTCTCCTTTTAACGGGACAATGAGTAATGATATTGCAGTTTTTAAATGTATAATTATATTTGTAGGTTAAGTTTCAAAAAGGGAGTACCCTAATGACAAATATGGTAGTAAATGTACACTCGAATTTGATTTTTAACGGCAAACCCAGATAAAACAATGAAAACTTCATTTTTTCTGTTTTTTTCAGAAAATAATAAAAATTTACAAAAAGTATTCAAGTGAAAGTTGTCAAACAAATAATTTAAGTCACACCCTTACCTCTTTCCAATTTATCGTGGGGGGTGGAGCGGGAAGGCACTTCTGTCACTGGTCACATAAGAAATGTAAGTCATACCCCTTTCCATTGGGGGGGGGGGGGCTGTGACTTGAACCAGAAATAATCTAAGTGGAGGAAAGCTGGAAGAGGGGATAGGGTGAGAAGGTGAAGGGTTAATTCTATCAAATCATGTCCCATTTCCCAGCTCTACACATTGAGTACGGGCGCTTCATTTTTGAAAAATCCAATTTTTCTAGTAAAATAATGGTTTGAGAGAAAAAACGTTTTAAATATCAAAGATGTATTTTATTATGCCCCACAACTTTTATTTAGAAGTTTTTTTGTTTAGATTAACGCTTTTCAAAAAGAAGCGAAAACCTGTTTGAAAACCAGTTCTCTGGGGTTTTGACCTTGAAAATTGAATTCGCGGGTGTTTTCACTATCAGGTTCGTAATTAGCGTATATGGTGAGAGTAGTATACTGCAATATTTTTCAAGAAGTGCTCTATCAACATTTTTTATTAAAAATGAGTTTGAAATCCTTCATATACTATCTTAAGCTTTTTTCTATTGTTTGGTAAAAGACGAGAATAAAATTTCCATGAAGTTGAAAAGGATTCGTAGTGAAAAAACGAACTCATCTGTACAAATGGTAATTAGGAATTGTGATTAAATTCAGATACAATTCAGCACCAATCATCCTATCTACCCAGATTCTTTAGGAATCTGGAGAAATATTGTTGAAGAAAGGCTTTATCTACAAAAAGGTAAATCTATATCTACACGAATTTCAGTATTGATGGATCAACTGCGCGCAGAGAAGCTGATTCGAAAATCCTATCCGGTAGATATACAGGTTGGCGATTCAGCGGACGATTTCAAATTCCCGGTCATTTCCCGGTTTTTCCCGGTCAAGTTTTTCAATTTTCCCGGTCAACTAAAAGTAACATATACATATTTTCCGCAAAACGCATACATTTATTTTAATTCATGACGTTCATTCTAATCATCCTTGGATAAAGTTCCGTATAGGTGAACCCTCCGATTTCGTTGAACCCACGTATACTTACGTATTTTGATGCGCTGATTACGAAAATCATAGTGAAAATTGGCAACAAGGACGTCTTCATGGTAAGAACCATAAAAAACCCCATACAAATTATGATTTTTTTCATTATCTCAATAGTTACGAAGAATTTTCAAAAATGTCTTAAACAAAAGTTGTAGCTAGTATAAAAATACATCTTTTTTGTATCATATACTTTTTTCCTTGAACCATTATTTCTCGATAAAAAGAGGATTGCGTTGGAAAAACAATAGAAACAAGAAAACAGTCACTCTCGTTCCTTCTTTCCTCGTCCGTTTTTCGTAACTAGTCAGTAAATGGGTAGACCCCCCACTTAAACCTGGAAAAGAAGACGAGCGGACGAGCATGACTGAACATATTTCCGTAACTAGTCAGTAAATGCCCCCCTCCCCAACTTAAACTTGCACAAGGGGACGAGCGTAACTAAACGCATTTTCGTAAACAGTCAGTAAATGCGTAGCCCCCCGCCCCACTTAAACCTGGAAAAGGGGACAAGCGTGACCGAACGCATCTGTAACTGTTTTCTTGTTTTTATTGCTTTTCCAACGCAATTCTCTTTTTCTCGAAAAATAATGGTTTTAGGCGAAAAGTGTATGATACAAAAAAGATGTACTTTTATTATTTTCACTATGATTTTAGTAATCAGCGCATCAAAATACGTAATTATACGTGGTTTCTACGAAATCGAAGGGTTCACCTATTCGGAACTGCACCAAAAATTTCAATTTTTTAACAAAAATGGAATAGTTAAATTTTCACTTGGAATAATTAATTGTCATTAAAAAAAAAACGGATTTTCAACAAAATAGTTCAACTTTCAACCAAAGTGATGAATTTTCAAATAAAATTATGAATTTTCAACTGGAATAGTTGAATTTTAAACCAAAAACATGAATTTTGAACTAAAATGATGAATATTTAACTGGAACACTTGAATTTTTCAACCAAAAAGATAAATTTTTAAACAAGAAGATTAATTTTTAAATAAAAAGATCAATTTTCAACCAAAAAATACAATTTGTCAACAAAACCAAACATAAGAGTTTTCAACTAAAACAATGAATCTTCAACTGAAATAGTTGAATTTTCAAACAAAAAAATTAATTTTTACTAAAAAAGATCAATTGTGAACCAAAACTTAGAAAAAATTACTTTCAACAAAAAAAAACTAACTTTCAAAAAAATAGTTGTAAATCTTTAACTGGAATAATTGAATTTCTGACCAAAAAGATTAATTTTCAATCAAGAAGATTAATTTCTACCAACAAAGACGAATTTTTAACTAAAAAAGATCATTTTTCAACCAAAAATTAAATAATTAAATTTCTAGTCAAAAAATGAATGTTCAACCAAAGAGATGAATTTTTAACTAAAATTATGGAATATTCAACTGGATTAATAGTTACATTTTCAGAATAAAAAAATAATTTTGAACCAAAAAAAATCTAAAGGAAAACCAAGTTTTCAATAAAAGAGCTCATTTTTCAAACCAAAAAAATGCATTTTTAATTAAAACGATGAACCTTAAAGCAAAAAAAAACAATTTAACAAAATAGTTTAACTTTCAACCAAATAATTTCATTTCCAACCTAAAAGATGAATTTTCAACTAATATGATAAATATTTACCTAAGTTTTCAAACAAATAGATTAACTTTCAAAGAAAAAGATAATTTTCTACCAAAAAAAAAGAATCGATTTGTTAACAAAATACGTGAATTTTCAAAGAAATAGTTGAATTTTCAATTAAAAACGACAAATGTTCATCCAATTTGTTGAATTTTGAAATTGAAAGGATCAATTTTCAATCAGAAATGAAATACTTAAATTTTCAGTTAAAGAAATTAATTCTTAACCATAATGATTAATTTTCTACAAAAAAAAGTTGAATTATCCACAAAGTACATCGATTTTTAAACAAATAGTTTAATTTTTAAATGCAGAATATCAATTTTCAACCAATATTTGATTTTTTTACCAAAAAAAGATAAAATGATTTTCAACAAAGTAGTTACATTCACAACCAGAGATGAATTTCAAATTAAAATGATGAATCTGCAACCAACAAAATTAATTTTTAATAAAAGAGTTTAACTTTTAACCTAGTAGTGGAATTTTTAACTAATAAAAGACGAATATACTTTCTTCATCTAAAATTTAAAAGAGGGAACTTTGAAATCGTTACAAATTCTGACTTGGAAGAGGGATTTAAAAAAAAATTTCTTTCTTCTAAATCCGAATAATACTTTAAAAAAATTCCCGTTCCATGTAAAAAATTCCCTATTCCAAGTGAAATTATATCTGTTTACGGAAAGTCCCTGTCCTAAAATAAAAAAGATCATTATTTTCTAAAATTCCCTGTTCCAAGTCAGGTAAAGGAGTATGCGAATAAAACGTGATAATATCAATTCGATTATCAAACTCATGTCAACGAAAAAAAAATCTCACAGAGCAACAAATTTGCAAAAGAATTTGCTGAAGAATTGTTACATTCTCTAAATCGTACGATAAGCTCTCTTTTTAATTAATAAAAAGCAAGCGGTCATTTCTCGGGTTTTCACGATAAAATTGTTTAATTTTCTATGTTAAGGCAAGTGCATTAAATAATAAATAATAAGTTCTCTTGAACAATAATAAATTATAATTCAATTAGAGTAAACTGAGATAATCTGAAAATCTAAGATCAATGAACTGTGAAATAGTAAATAAATCCGTAACCGAAAAAACACACTTATATGTCCTGCAACTGTAGATAAATTAGAAATCACTTTTAATTGATCAAAATTATTAAAATTATGAAAACTTGAATTTTGCTATGATCAGAAGTAAATTCCCGGTCATTTCCCGGGTTTTTCCCGTACAGTAAAATTCCTGGTCATTTCCCGGTCTTTCCCGGTTTCCCGGTCAAGTCGCCACCCTGATATAGGTTTTTGCTCGCCAATAAATTAGTCACTTGCGTCGAGTGAAGGAAAACCCATCTATATTAGAGACATAGTAAATAGTACATAATACGTAGACAGGCTTTTTCGTCAGATTTCTTGCCTACTTTGCGCATGAATATCAAGCTTATCCATAGCTTTGCAAGTAAAGAATAAAAATTATCAATTTTTTTACACCAATGGACAGAGCACGTCCGAATTACCCAAGAATGATAGTTTTCTTCCCAAAAAACGATCATATATTGGAAGGTGCAGATCAATGAAGATGCAAACACGTTTTCTTCAATATCTCCGTTCGAATCCAAATGTAGATAGACTCTTTTTTCAAAAGTAAGGCAGTATTGTGGTATAGTGAGTTTAAAATTAATCAAGGGTACTACTATCTTTTCGGAACGTTATCGCGTTTCTTTTGATATATAACAAAAAAGCTGATGTACTAGTACAGCCTCCCATAACAATAATAAAAGCAAATGAACCGGACGAGATGAATTTCCGTTTTATTAGCTATATCTCGACGAAACGTCTATGGACATACAAATACATGAAATAGCCTGTTAGCCGACGGCTATAAACACAGCCCAAACTATGATCACTGGTCACTCGTATTCGGATTTCGGTTTGATAGGAATCAGTACAAACCTAGTTCAATGATTAATGGCATCACAAATCGCTCAAGGCACGCACCTCATTACCTATAAGTGATTCCTGCTTCGATAGCAAGCTTCCGGTTCACCCCCTTTGCTTTGCTATGCCTGGAGGTTGCATAAAAGAAATACTTCCGTTACCTTAATAAAAATGTCCTAAAAAAATAAGCGAAAATCACGCTGAGAAGCCACGCTCATGCAATGGCTTCTTAAAATTTTAATGAAGCTTAGTTGCTTTCAAGAAGGAACCAAGCTGCTTTTCTGATTTCTGCTTTTCTCAAGAAAATTGCATTTTTTTATGAGAAAAGTAGAAGTATAATAGAATGACTGCGTCTGAAGGAGGCTTTATATAAAGTATCTTTTTATGACTTCCAGCTCCACAAGAACCTCTTGCTGTGAAGTTATGAGCAATTGTAATAATTGAGTTCAGTAACTTCATCACAGTCCCTTTACGAAAACTACATAATTTTAATTGTAATTTAACAGATCGTCCATTTTTATTGTTGATGATTTTTCTCCGCACGCTGTATTACTGTAGACAAAACTATTCATTTTTTAAAAAGTTGTTGTAACGAGATCACGCATACATTGTTCTCGAAAACCTGATTGGTTGCGACACTCCGTGAATATGATTTTTAGTGACTATTTTCAGTTTTCTTATCTATCAATGAGGATTATTAATTTTCTGCACCATCAATGGCTTTATTTTAAAAGATTTATTATGAATTTTAAAGATTTAAAAATATGCCGAAAAATAATCTGGAAAATTGTAACACATTTTTTTGTTTATTTTGCAGAATTTAATTTTTTGTAGGAAAACTGAATTATTTCAAAAGATATTGAAAAGTTTCGAGAGAATTTGAAAATAATTCAAATCTTTCGATGATTTAAAAACATTTTAAATTGATCAATTATGCAATATTACAAAATTGTAGAAAAAATTCGAGTACGTTCAAGAGATAATTCGAGGGTTTGAAATTATTTTAAGATAATTTTAAACTTCGAAAGAATACAAAAAATCTATAACATAATGTAGTTTTTTGAAGGCTTCGAACAAAAAATTTAGAAGCTTCTAATAAATTTTGAAAAGTTTCAAGAAAAAAACAAATTTTCTTTTTTTTTTGTTAAAAAAATCACCAACTTGGTCAAAAGTTGAACTACTTTGATGTAAATTTGTTTGTTTGTTAAAGATACAACATTATAGTTGAAAATTAATCTATTTGGTGGCAATTTTTTTCCTTTCTCAACTGAAAAATCTTTTTTGGTTGAAAAATCAACTCTTGGATCGATATAATTCGACTATTTGGGTAAAATTGTTATCTTTTTTGGTTAAAAATCAAACTGTTTTGTTGAAAATTAAACTGTTTTGGTTGGGGATTAAAAAGAGTTAAAAAATAAAACTGTTTGCAGAAAATTCGTCTCTTGATAAAAATTTAATCTTTTTTTCGTTAAAAATGCAACTGGTTGAAAATTTACCTTTCTTGATTGAGAATTAAAATATTTGGTTGAAAATTCATTTCTTGGGTAGAAGATTCTTCTCTTCAGTTAAAGAATTCATCTATTTTTATATAAACTATAAATTATAACTATAAATGAACTATAACTAACAATAAATTTTTGGTTAAAAATGGAACTGTTTGTTTAAAAATTATTTTTTTTTTTGGTTAAGAATTCAACTATTTTTCTTTAATTCGTCTTCTTTTGATGAGTTCAACTGTTTCTGGTTTAAAATGAAAATCTGTTTTGGTCGAAATACCAATTATTTATCACATTTTTCGTTAATAATTAATTGGTCTGATAGAAAATTCAACTACTTGGTTAAAAGTGAACTTTTTTTTTAATTTTGATCAGACATATCTGAAATCTTCAAAAATCTTTTTGAATTCTCTCAAGAATCTTAGGAAAATTATTATTATATAATCTTGAATACAAATAAACAGTTTTACGAAATTTTTTATTTGTATTGAAAATTACCCCCCCCCCCCCTTAGATTGAAAAACTACATGCGCACGCTTGACGATGCTAGTAGAATAAAGAATCCGTTAAAATGATTTCAAATCATCTAAAAAGAATTTTCCGGATATTGTATGAAGTATATCAGAAATTTTGGCAAAATATATCAATATTATTATAACAAAATGAACCTAAATGAAATTAAACTGCCCAAGCATAATTCTTCATTCATCAATTTCAAACTTTCAACATCCCATTTAAAACTTTCATCGCGGTTATTCGCATTAAAGTTTCTGTCTTGCACTAAGAATTTTTGCCGTGAAAAAAGTGAATCGCTTCGTACTTCATAGCCTCCCTTCGCAAAGTTTGTTTCACTTTTTCATTCACGATCAAATAACTCGTAAACGTTAGAGAGTAGGAAACTTTTTTGAACGATTTTTTTTTATGATATACATGCTTTCGAGAAACATTGTGTGATACTTTATTTGAGAGAAGTGAATGAGTTAGATCGAAGGAAAGTGATCAATAAACACACGTTCTGGAATTTATTTCGCTGCTTTTTTATAGATTAAATTAGTTTTTTACTCCACGTATACCATTTTCGGGCTTTTTCAATTTCTAAAATCCTCTACTGTCTGCAACCGGATTTTTATTGAAAGCGCACTCGTTCGTCTGAAAATTTGGTCAGAGAAGTGGAAAACTGCAGAAAAACAAAACTCCTCAGCACAGCCGGTTACGGACAGACAAGTTTTGATGTAGACATTCGATAGCATCAAGACCCACATTCATCCTCGGCTTCGAACCAACCGGACTTCCGCTCGACACTTGATGAACGCAGTGAAAAACAAGACTAAGCGAGAATCACGAACGGCCACCCATCCGGGCGCTAACCGCACCAATGCGTGCTTAACATTCCAGATCTCGACGAGTCTATAATCACCACATCCCTACTGCTGCCGGTTTGCGTTTTGATAGTAAATTGTTCAACTTATTCTAAACTTAACAAATTGATTTCATTGTTACATTTGTAGTTCGTTTTATATTTTTATTGATTTAAAAAATATATCTCAGTAACTGAGATCTTGCTACAAAGTAAAATAAAGTGAAGCTAAAAATAAAACTTCGCGTCGGAATTAGAGTGAGAAGCGTCGCGGAAAGTAAAAATTAAATTATGAAATCAAATGAGCCAACTGTGTCACTAAAGTGTCGGCTTAAATTCTCAAGTAGCATAATTTATGAATACCGTGAGACCATATTAATTTCCACTATTTCGTGAATTTTGAATCGTGCCAATTTTTAAAGTTCCATTTAAATTATTATATTACAGAATAAAAGAGTACCTTGCATTATAAAATGTCTGTTGAATGAAAAATTTATCTTGCTATATACAGGGTGACATCGAATCTTTTATAAACGGAATCGAACAATAAAATTTCAGATTGAAATTTAAAAACATTTTATTTATTTATTTCAACCAAACAAGATTACTTTTCTACCATAAAAGATGAATTTTCAATCTCAAAGCACACATTTTTAATAAAACAATCGAATTTTCGAACGAAAAAAATGCATTTTTAAAAAGTAGTTCAATTTTCAACAAAATAGTACAATTTTCAACAACATGGTTGAATTTTTTAACGAAATTATTGTTAAACTTTCTACCTACAAAGATAAATTTTCAACCAAATATTTGAATTTTTTAATAAAAAAGATTAAAATTCAATACAAAACAGCAGCCTTTTTTAATAAAATAATTGTATTTTATAGAAGACAGTTGAATTTAAACACGGTGAATTTTCAATCCGAAGGGAATAATTTTCGGGTTAAATAGATGAATATTCAACAAGGCAGTTGAATATTTGACCAAAAAGATGACTTTTTAACAAAATAATTAAATTTCCAACAAATTCATCAAATTTTCAACAAGATAGTTGAATTTTTGATCAAATTGTGGCATTTTTAGGAAAAAGGATGAATGTTCAATCCCAAGTGACTGTTTTCTGTCTAAATATACGAATATTCAACAAGATAGTGGAATTTCAGACCAAAAAGATGAATTTTTAATAGAATACTTGAATTTTTAACCAAATTGTTAAATTTTCTACCAACAAAAATTAATTTCAAACCAAAAACTTGAATTTTTAATTTAAAAATATTTAACTGTAACCGAAAATAGTTACATCATCAATCAAATAGTTGTATTGGCAACCTACAAAGGATGAATTCTCAACAAAAAAGGTAATATTTCTAACAAAAAGCTCAAATTTCTACCATAAAAAAAGAATTAAAAAAATAATAACTTTCAACCTAGAAGATTCAAACAAATAGTTGAATTTACAACTAAAATTCGGAATTTTTAACCAAACTGTTGCATTTTTAACCCAAAAAGCGGACATTTCAAACCAAGAAGAACAGTTTTCCATAAAAAAACACGAATTTTAAACTAAAAAAAAAATCAATTTTCAACCAAAAAATGTGAATTTTCAATTAAAATGATGAAGCTTGAGAATTTTTTTTTTAACAAAATACTTCAACCTTCAACCAAGTAGTTCAGTTGTCAACCCAAAAAGATGAATTTTTAACAAATAATGTAAAAGTAGATAAAACAGAGAAATTTGTAAACCAAAAAAGACGAATTTTCACAAAAGAACTTGAATTTTCAACCAAAAATGATTTTAGTTTTTTTGTCAACTAAAAATATAATCTTGAGGATGAAGAAACTGAAAAAGAATGGAAATAAAAATACAAGGCAAATCAATTACTGAAACGAATACATATTATATTAGGGTGGCCGCAATACTTCATTTTCAAAATATCCTACTTTTTTCCTGAACATATTTATTTAAAGGCTAGAACCCTAATCTCGTAACATTTTTACCATAGAATCTTTTATAAACTGTATACAACAATTTAAAATTAAAATTAAAAAATTTCAAACTTGTTATCCTTGGCAGTTATTTAAAGGGCCTGCTATAGAAATTCCTTGACTTTTGCAAATTTTTTTTTCAAAATCTCTGACATTTCCCTGACTCACCCTGACAAATGAAATTCCCTGACTTTTCCCTGATTTCCAGGATTTTCTTGATGTACGACCACCATATGTATTGTTGAAAAAGTAAAAAAAGATCAAAAACACGAGAAAGTAGAAAAGCATTTTTATAAGATGTGCAGATTAATAATTTATCTTGTTTTTATGAAATTCGCAAAAAAGTATATAAGGGGAGACCACCCTACAGTAGATAATTATTAATTAGAACCACAATTAAAAGTAAAACCATCAATTATAATTTTAATATATTAACACGTATTGTGCCTTAACTATTAATTACAATAAATTATTTTACATACATAAGTATTTTAAATTAATGATATTATCTACTGTAGGATCATTATCTACTGAAGGGTGGTCTCCCCTATATAAACTGAACTCTAGGGGTAGACTGGAGGACGCCTAGACTGAAAAAAATGGTTCAGCTGTCCCAACTAAATGTTTAGCTAGATTTTGTCTCCTAAAAAAATATAGACATGTTACCTAAATATCTAGCTGTTTTAGCTAATTTCGCCATTTAGAAATTATCTAGCTAATTTATCTAGATGATTTCCAGATGACCAAATTTAGCTAAAGCAGCTAGATATTTAGGTAACACAGCTATATTTTCTTAGAAGACGAAATCCAGCTAAACATTTATCTGGGACAGCTGAACCATTTCTTTCAGTGTAGATATATGGTGAGAGAAGAAGCGCAAAGGATAAATTAAATACTAGAGCGGGAAAGAGGGCATGGCAATTTGAGACAAAGCTGAGGGAGTTAGAAGAAAGTAGACGGACGGCGATAGAATTAACAATAGGAAAAGAAGAAAGGAGGGAATTATTTAGTGCTAGAGATATAGGAGAGGGAACTGGAGCAAGCTATGAAGAATTAGAGAGAAGGGACAGGGAAAGACAATTGATAGAAAGAGAGGGCATGATTGAGAATTTAAAATATAATAAATGGTATAAAATGATAAAAAAGGAAGGAATACCAAAGTATTTAGAAAAGGGATGGGGAGAGGGAAGATGGACCAGAATAGCAAGATTTAGATTGGGAAACGAGGTAAGGGAAGGGATGTATTGTGAAAATAAAGTGAACAGAAAGTGGAGAATATGTGAATGGGAAGAGAAAATATGGGAGCATATATGGAAATGATGTAGGAGAGGAATGGAAGATAAAGGAAGCTGGCAAGAGAATGTGATAAAGATTCGAGGGAAGGATGGATTGGGTAAGGAGTTGATGGAGGAGTTGGAGGTGGCTAGAGGATCGAATGAGAAAGAATGAAAGAATGGATGTGAAAAAATAGACAAATTAAGAGAAAAGAGAAGTGAAAGTGAAAGAAAAAAGAAACGGAAGTCGCTTAGATTAAAAGCATAAAGATCTGCAATTAATGGTGCAAGAAGATAAAAAAACGTGGGAAAGCAGAAAAGTATTTGCAAGCTGTCAAGCAAATCAGGAAATTTTTTGTTTCCGACAATCGCAGATATCTCTGGAGTGAAAGTATGCTAATAAATATTATTTAGAATATGGAGCTTGGTGGTTGATGCATCAACTGCATTCGACACTATTTTGTCATTCATCCAGCGAAACAGCGAGTTAAGTGAAAAATATATAATCTAGTGGAGCTCATGGAGAGAAACAGATGCGAAGAAAACTCGAGAAAAAATCCATCATGTGGTAATTTGATACGCAAGCAGCAACTATTCCATCTTTTTCACATCGGTTGAGATATAAATGGCGCATTTATCATACATCAAGTTTCAAAAAAAGTTTTTCTGCATTTTGCTAAATTAAAGAAAGACTGAATTTGAATCTAAAGCTTCATTGTATTGAAAACTTATTAGTTAATGATAAAACTTGGTAATTACGATTTTAATATACATAGTGGAAGAATTGACTAACCACTAAAATGGAAGAAAAAAATTCCTGGTCTTGCAGAAATTGGGTACTACAATGTTTTTACTGTTTATAAAAACTTAATATGTGTAATAATAACAATTTCCTATTTCAAAAAAAGAGGTTTAGCGATATTTCTCGAAAATCTTAGTCATTGTTGTTGAGGAACTGATTAACCTTTTATTTCTTGAAGTTTTTTTTTGTATCTTGAATTTAAAATTTAAAAAATTTAATTTACAAGTAATTTCTTTGAATAGAAAAATCATCGTAAACCTTATGCGGATTGACAAAATTGGTGATTTTCTTAATACTCTTGAGCGCTTAAATTAAAACCTTAAAAACCCTATTACCTAATAAATTATTGCAAATATTACACATGCTTAACGTTACTGCTTTTCACTGGAAAATATAAATCAGACGCTACAAAATTATGTTTTTCGGTTTTTTAACACTTTATAAATCAATAAATTAGTTTTGTTTCAATTAATAAAATTTAAAAGCAATCACCATAAAATGCTCCTATTGTAATTTGAACAAAAAAAAGATTTCCTGAAAAACAAAATTTCCCTTTTTTCTTGGACAAAAAATAAAAAAAGAGGAAAGAAAAATGAGAAAGCAACCAGCCAAATCCCCTTTCTTCTCTTTTTTCATTTCTTTCGCCCTTTTTATTTTTATTATTATCAAATCACAACACAAAAATATTCATAATATTTATTTAATATATTTTTGGTCAATATTATGAATGTTTTTGTGTTGTAATTTGATAATAATAAAAATAAAAAGGACGGAAGAAATAAAAAAAGAGAAGAAAGGGGATTTGGTTGGTTGCCCTCTCATTTTTCTTTCCACTTTTTTATTTTGTGTCCAAGAAAAAGAGGAAATTTTCTTTTTTTTAGGACAATTTTTTCTTTTTTTTTTCAAATTACAATAGGATCATTTTATGGTGATTGTCCAAATTTGGTCGTTGGATTCTTGTTTTTATTTTCGGGAATTCTATACATTAACTTGACTATTGGACGTTAAATAGGATTTTGAATTTGATTTTAATCTAATTTAAAATTCTTAAATTCAAAGAAGATTGATAATTTTTGATTAATTTTAGGTTTAGCTAGCGATTTAAATCAAAATTTTTTTCGTTTTTTTTTCAAACAAAAATTACTATAATTTGAAAAAGTCTTAGAATCTTTTAACAATTTTGGATTATGTTAGTGTTTTTCTTCCGAGATTGTCATTTTTAATATAAAAAAAGTTGCAAACACTTCAAAGAAGATAGCTAGCGGTTTTCACCGAAAATTTTGATATAGGTTATAAAGAATATTTACAGTTTGAAACAATTTCAGGTTATGTTAGCGTTTTTACCGGAAATAGCTATAGATTTCAAAGAAGGCTCACAATTTTCGAAAAAGTTAAGGTTATGCTAATGTTTGTTACCGGAAATCTATTATATTATAAGAAACTTAATTTATTAATAATTATTCTTCATTTTTTGGTTTTGTCAGCGTTTTATAACGGAAATCGGTATTTTAGTGAAAAAAGCATTAGATTTCAAAGAAGATGAAAATTTTTTGTACAGTTGTATGTTAACCTAGCGGTTTTTACAGGACATATCGATACAGATTTCAAAGAAGACTTGGAATTTTGGAACAATTGAAGGTTATGTTAACGTTTAACACTGGAAATCAATGATTTTGGACCAACATTAATTTATTATTTATTATTCTAAATTTGTTGGTTTTTGGCGTTTTAAAAAGGGGGTTATAATCTGAAATAATTTTGTGTTATGTTGTGTTAGCGTTTTTCGTCTAAAATTGTTATAGTTATTAAAAAATCATTAGGTTTCAAAGAATACTTGCAATATTTCAATAATAATAGGGTATAATAATCTATAATAATAAGCTAGTAGAGGAAAAACCATTACATTTTATCTGGTTAAAAAACACCATGAGATTTTCGCGACTTTTTATCATCTTTTATGAGCAAATTTCACGGTATTTCAAAAACTATGAGGTATATTGAGATCTTTCCTAATTTGAGAGAATTTTCGAGTTCTTTGTGATATTTTAAATGATTTTAACGAATTTTCAAATTAATACAGTGGTTGAAGGAAATTCGAAGAAATTTAAGGAGTCTAGATTCTTCTTTTTCGTATTTTTCCAACGTGGACACATGGTGGACAAAAAAAAAGGCAATTTCCTGCGTCTTCAGTCTAAACTATAGCGTCACCGCGATCGGTCGATTTTCTCACCTTCAAAAATAAAATCCTAAAGCCCAGTTAACCGGTCTATTTCTGCACGATTATTTTTCAGTCATTTCTTTCTCGAAAACACGTTATCCAATCCCTCTCTTTTGCCAAATCACCACTCAAAAAATGAAGAAGTTCTTTGAAAACAAAAGGCCGAATTCCAGTTAAACAGCAAGATAAGTCATAATTTTTATTTGTTGAAAATAAATAAATTTTAAGATTATAAATTTTTGAA
>CAKNYM010049389.1:120732-133320 GCA_932195095.1 Andricus curvator
TACAGTGGTTGAAGGAAATTCGAAGAAATTTAAGGAGTCTAGATTCTCTAAACGCTTTTCAAAGAACTTCATGAATCAAGAACTACACAGTATTTCAGAAATTCTTTTTTTTTTACATTGAAAAAATAAATAAATAAATAAAAAAAAAATAAAATTATAATAAATAAATAAAATAAATAAAGTAAAATAAAATAAAATTGAACCCTTTTCCAATTAAAAAAAAAAAAAAAAAAAAAAAAAAGACTTATTGGCTCCTCGTTTAGAGGTAGGCCAGGATTCAGCTGATAGGCACATTAGGTATTTTCACTTCAACCACCAGCCAACTTCACTTCGTTGAGTGCTGAGGGGAAAACAATGGACCAAATGCATGGGACAAAACTTTATTTATGTTATATCTCGTAATAAATAATAATTATTGTCATTTTATTATTTCATTGAATAGTAGTTAAAAAATAGAAACTATTTTTCAAATACATTTATATCGAAAAAATTAGTTTTTACGAAGATATTAACAAAATTAGGCAAAAATGGAGCGAATCCCATGCATTTGATCCATTGTTTTCCCCTCAGCAGTTAACGAAGTGAAGTTAGCTGACTATGAAGTGAAAATGCCTAATATTAACTCCTATCAAATACAACGCTGCTGAAGGCTGGTAACCTTCTCAGCATGAATCACCAACCAATTGAGACTCTCGGTTTCCTTTCTCTTTCCTCACCTCTCCCCCCCCCCACACACACACAGTAACAGAAGTATCGGTGGGACAGACGTTACAGATAGACTATCCACCTTACAACGAATAATCACTTAACTTGGACATGATTTCGGCTCGCAAAACAAATTTCGCGCATAAAGGTGATAGTTGGGTGTACAATCTATACATGAATAATACAAACAATAAAGTAGCCTCGGAATGGACTGAAACTTGGATTGACGAAATGCATACACACGGTAAACGTAAAAGTCGAGTTTCAGGCGATGAATGGAGACTGGGTGTCTGGAATGCTAGAGGAGTGAACGACCTTAAAGTAAGAGAACTACGAGAAACTATGCATGCAAGGAAACTAGATATTTTATGTGTACCTGAGACGAAGAAAAAGGGTTGCGAAAGTAGAAACATAGAAAATGGGGTGTTGAAAGGCGGTTTTGAAATATGGTCAGGAGTAGGTAGTGAATCAAATCGTAGTCAAGGGGTCGGTTTAATTATGAATGAAAAAGCAAGACAGCATCTCAAAGATCATGATTTTGTATCTCCCAGATTGTTGTGGGCTAGAATGAAGGTAGGAATCAGAAGGTTATTTATCATAGCGTGCTACGCCCCAGTTGACAGTGAGCCGCGAGAAGTCAAAGACGCTTTCTGGGACACTTTAAATGACACAATAAGTACTTGCGATCAAGGTGAAAGAATAATTCTGCTAGGAGATATGAACGGATGGGTCGGCGTTCAACGTCAGGATACAGATACAGAAAGGGTGCTAGGTAAATTTGGGGATGCAACAAAAAAAAACTATAACGGGGAAAAATTAGTTAGCTTATGCTTAGAAAAGGGCCTATTTATTACAAATACTTGGTTTAGACACAAAATGATCCATATGTACACCTGGCGTAAAGGAAATAGCCACAGTATAATTGACTTTGTTATTGCGGATGAAAGACTAAGAGAACTAGTGAAAGATACAAGAGTCATGAGGGGTTCCGAATGCAATACTGATCATTACCTCTTAGTCTCCAAAATAAATTTAGGGCGGGGATGGAGAAGAAAGAAAACAACAAAAACAAAACAAACGCGAATAAAGATTGAAAATTTACAAAAACCGGAAGTGCGAATAGACTTTCAAAATAGGTTAAACGCAAGTATAGATGAGACAATTTGGAAGGGATTAATAAACAGTAAAGATTTAGAGGGCATGTGGACTTTGCTACGGGATGTCATCGTTGAAACTGCGATTGAAGTGTGTGGTACGGCGGTTGTTGGAAGAAAATCTGGTGATGCATGGTGGAATGATGAAATTGAGGCAGCCCAAAAAGAAAAGAGAGAAGCGCACGAAAGAACGTTGCACATTACAGGTCTTAGCGATGAGGAGAGAAATAGACTTAAAAATGATTACAGACACAAAAAGAGAAAAGTTAAACGACTAGTCAAAGAGAGTAAAGAGAAAATGAGAACAGAAGAAGAGAGGAAAATACAAAACAGCTTTGAAGGAATGATTAAACTATTATATAAACAGTTGAAGGAAAGTAAAAATACAGAGTTTGCGAGCATGAGAAACAGCAAAGGTGAAATGCTATATGATATAGACGGGATAGTAGACGCTTTAAAAGACTCTTTTAAAGAACTATTAGGAGGTAAAGATATAGGACAACAAAACTGCGACATAGAACATAATGCATTAGAAAACCCAATTGAAAAAGTATGTGTCACTGAGGTCAGAAACATAATAAAGAACTTGAAAAACGGTAAGGCTGCTGGTGTAGATAGTATCAGCGCTGAAATGCTTAAATACGGTGGCGAGTACATACCTCACAGGTTGTGCGAATTGATAAATTTATGTATCGAGACGGGAGAAGTCCCGGACGATTGGAGAAAAGCGATTATCGTACCAATATACAAAAGAAAGGGAGACAAAAGCAACTGCAGCAATTACAGAGGTATCAGTCTACTAAGTACCGTAAGTAAAATATACTCAAAAATACTTATTCGTAGGGTAATGGAAATTACAGAAGAAAAGATATGGGAAGTCCAAAGTGGATTTATGCCAGGAAGATCATGTACAGATCAGATATTTAGCCTAAGACAGATCACAGAAAAAAGCTTGAGAGTAGGAAAGAAAGTTTTCTGTGCATTTATTGACCTAGAAAAAGCATTTGACACGGTAAATAGAAGTAAACTCTGGGAAGTTCTTAAAGAGTACGGAGTAAATGGAGGGCTCCTGCAAGCAATAAAAACAATATATACAGGTAGTAAAGCGAGCGTAAGGGTAAACGGGAAACTGAGTGACTGGTTCGATATTATGCAAGGCGTGAAACAAGGATGCGTTATGTCCTCGTGGCTATTTATCATATTCATGGATAAGTGTCTAAGAACTGCACTCTTCGACGAAGAAGGTGTAGATCTCCAAACAGTCAAGGTACGTGGGTTAGCTTTCGCAGATGACAAGATTGTTATGGCAGAATCAGTCGAGGATTTGCAAAGAATGTTGAATAAACTTAATACAAGCATGAAGGACATGGGACTCAAAATTAACGTAAATAAAACAAAAATCATGGTGTTTGAGGGAAAAAGTGAGAAAACAATATGCAACATTATCATAAATGATGAGAGATTAGAACAAGTTGACCAGTACGTGTATCTAGGTAGTCTATTCACTAGCGATGGAAAAATAGATGGGGAGTTAGATAGGCGCATAAATAAGGGTAGACAGGTTATCGGTAGAGTAGGATCCATCCTCACAAATAAAAACATATCAAAAAAAGCTAAAATGGCCATACATAATTCTATATTCGTACCGACTGTACTATACGGTAGCGAGACATGGACCTGTCAAGAAAAGGACAGGAGTAAAATTAACGCGATCGGCATGAAACCTCTGCGCATAATATGCGGGAAAACACTGATGGACAAAGTCCGAAACGAGACTATCCTCAAAGAATGTGGTACAGGAGAGACACTAGTTGACATATGTGAAAGAAATCAGTTAAGATGGTTCGGACATCTTGAAAGAATGAAAGGTGAACGACTGACCAAACAAGTGTATAAAGGTAAAGTAAATGGTAGAATGCCCAGAGGTAGACCGCCGAAAGAATGGTTAGAATCTGTAAATGAGACATTGATCCGTAGAGACATAAGAAGCCATAGAAACACAAGAGCTTGCATGAAAAAATGCATGGACGTGAAGGAAGCTAGAGTAGTATGCCAGGACAGAAAAGTGTGGCGACAAATAGTTTGTAAACAGAGTGACAGTAGAATGAATGGCGCCTGAAACAAAGACCTTGGATACTAATGGGCCCAAGTGGAGAACCATACATAACAATTTTGTGAGGCTCTTCACTTGGGGTGATCGCTAGAGAGATTGATCAGCAACCTGGGTCGGAGCAGTGTTGCGGAATAAACGTGTCATTTAAATAAATAACACGAGAATTCCAGATCAATCTGAAATATTTATACCTAACATCCATATACCTATCTACCTTATACCTATATACCTACATGTCTACATACCTTACAACCTTACACCTATATACCTATTCAACCTATACAATACTATTCCCCAACCGAGCAAGTCACGCCTACCCCGAAAGGGAAATGGCTTAATGGTATAATAATAAAAAATAATAGAAATTTCACGAATTTCCCACAATAATTTGATACTTAATACCTCTAATAGTAAATAGGATTATGTATTGAAAATAAATAATATGAAGCAACTTATTTTTTTATTTGAAAACAAAAAATTGCTATGAAAATTAAGTGTAATATTCTCCATTATCAATAATAATCAATGAAATAAATACATCGTCAGATTCCGTTTTTATGTATTCAAATACTGAAACCTTATTGTCTATTAAAAATATTTTTTTTTATAGTCGCATCGACTGCCAGGGCCATTAGCGACTGCACTATAGGGTTAATTATAAACTGTAGGGTATCTGTGGGGTAGTATACCAAGGGAAAGAAGCGAAGCTTTATCAAAAACACATCCAGCGTCGCTTCCTGCTTCGGGAATCGAACCCGCGCCATCGTGGCTGCCAAGGCTGCAGTGTTGGAACATGAGACAAGCACGATACCATCTGACCCACGATTACTCCCTTAAAAATATTTTGTTTCTCTGCTTTTTGTCTAATTTTCCAAATGTGCCTTCCTCGTGTCCAAGACATACCGTACGCCAGTATGTTTTGGACAGATTGTAGAGTTAGATTATTTTGCTTTTTGTAGATATGCGGGTACGATATGTCCTGTTTGAAATAAATTTATAAGATCATCACGTGATACAGTACCGTAGGGTGCTATCTCACGCTTTTGACAAAAATGAGTAAATGGAGCCAAAAGGTAGTTTGATACTTTAATGCAATCTCTCGCGTAATTTGGATCTTATTCTAAAAAACAGTCTATAAGTAGGTAGAATTTACAAAGTAAAATATATATTTGAAATTTTTTTAGAACAATGGGGTACTATTAAGTCAAAATAATGAAAGGGTATAATATATTGCAATGTTGTAAACATTTTAATCTATTTTTCATACATGAGATTTGAACAGGAAATCAACTTCACATTCATCTTACCCAATTTTGAATTGCATCTCCTATAAGGTCAAAGTTTCCCAAACCTAGCGACTCTCCCCTACAGTGTGCATTGAAATTCAAACACGATATTTTAAAAAAGTGCTTATTTAGCTTACACTTTAATAATTAATTTCAGTTAAAAAAATAGTATAATTCACCTTGGATTTCCTTGTGATCAAGTTTTTTGACTTTGCCGGTGCATTATTTATATATTTTAATCACGTTAGAATCCGAAAATTAAATTCATGCATAGTGAGATATAGATATATGTTATTATAGGTATAAAATATAGGTATAGCAGAATTTGGATTTTATTTGCATTACTCTGTGGAATTAATAGTTATGAATAGCTGTAGATTATACTTCGTTGAAAAGTATTCAATTTTTGTATGAAAATAAAATTCTATTTTGACATACAAAAATAGGATAAAATGATTTTCATAAATAACTTTTCAGTTAAAACTGCATGAAACTCACTGTTGGATACAAAAACCAGTCAAAGGAACAGAAAATTACAAAAAAAAGTCGAAGGTTCTAAGAAAAATGCGTACGGAGGGGCCGCTTGACTGGGTGGTAAAGTAAATCCTGCAAGGTACTTTTTTCTTGTCTTATAGGGCCCCCAACAATCGATCACATGTGCTGAACGAAACGTTTACTTAACATGAATGTTAATTATACAGAAATAAGCTGAGTTTATTTTGCGTCTGATATTGACCAAAAATTGAAACGAAGCAATTTTTAGTCAAAAATAACTTAAATGGAGTTATTAAAGAAAATAATACTACGGGAAGTTGCCTCAACAACGATTTAAAGTCAGACCTGAAGAAATACGACGCAGCCAAACAAGCTGTTCATAAAAAACACTTTTTAGAAATCATCATGATTTTTTAGTATTTCAATTTTCATTAATTCAGCGCTTAATTTTTGATTATTCAGGCTATATAAATTTGTTTGAACCATTTATTTTCTTACAAGTCACGAACAAAATATATTTTCAATATGTCATTATTTGTTTATATAATTTCGAAACTTTTCAAACAATACTCATTTCATTAAATATACAGGTCATTAAAAAAAAACAGAAAAAATCTATATCTTAAGTAATTTTGGAGTTTATGATGATTTACGACTGTGATAATTCATCTTCATATTATGTGAAAGTTCCAAATTAGCGCTTTATGGGGAAATCTTTGTGGCCTCATAAAAGGGTCTTAAAATGTCATAATATTTAAAATCATGGCTGATTCTTATTCCTTGAAGTATAATACTGTAAGAGGGAACTTGTTATGTAGTTAAATTTGTGACATATTTTAGGGCTTTTATCGCATATGAACAAAATTTTGCATTTTTCCACGTTAAATCCATGTTAAAATTCATGGTCTTTGAGGCACATGTTCATTTTAACCGATTTTACACTTTGGAGAAGGTAATCTTTTAAGCATTCAAACAAGACTATAGGGTGGAGGAAACGCCGAAATCGCAAAATAAGAGCCACCCTAATAATTATCAAGATATTCGATGATCAATTGTCGCAACTGAGCGACCTTTTCCAGTCATATGTTATATTTTCTAACAAAATCACTGTAAAAATGGATGCTTAAATATGGAAAACATTGCAATCGTTGACATTAAATACAGAAAATTTAAGCCATGAAAGTCTTACCATCAAATTGAATTTTTAAACAAAAGAAAGTAACATAAAGTCGCCTCGGCAACAGCTTGAGGTGAGACCTGAAAATATATTATTATTATCATTATCATTATTATGCCATGTTGTTTCCAGTGTTGTTTATTTAAACAACGCTTTCCTTCTACAACACTGCTCCGACTCGGGTCGCTGATCAATCTTTCTAGCAATCACCCCAGGCGAAGAGCTTACAGAGTCATCACGTGTCATATAGGGTAAACGTGAACGTACCAGTAGTCGGACAAATAGCGTTAACCTCATATTCAAATCGTTGTAGGAACTTATTTTTTAACTTTTTTATAATAAAGATTCACATTTTCGGACTCTATATTTATTTATAAAGTTATTTCTGCTATATATTTTCAAGTTAAATTATATTTTAAAAGAAAAAAAGGTTTTCTGGGAAAAGTTAAGAAAACACCGGTGGTCGGACAAGATTTTTAGTGGTCGGACAGCATGTGTTCCAATAGTCAGACAGTATTTGTATGTATTACAAATTTCTATTCAAAGGAAACAGGCTCAATAATACACTACATTAAAATACTAAAAGTAAGAATGTTTGATCGAAAATGCATTTCAAATCAAGTAATTGAAATTATAGAAAAAAACTGAACAAAAATGTGAAATTGTATCTATTATACGTTAGGGAGGTTAGAATTTCAAGACAATTAATGATTATATGTTCACTCTTAAAAACGAACCTTCTTCACTATTTGAAATATTATAAATAGTTTTATTTCAATTCATAATAAAAAATTCAGTTATTTTTCTCCATCTATCGAAGTTTGACAACAAAATGGGATAAAAGTCAAATTGATGTATCTAAGTCGAGGTTAGACAGGTTACGATTTCAAGACAATGTTTACATTTTTATAATGTCGAATACACAAACAAGTTTTGAAATAATAACTTTATCTAAAAACAAGTAAATGATTAATTCTATTGCAAAAAATGTATGACTACGTTTTATTTATCTCCTGATCTTAGTTGTCCGACTTTAAAAGCACTGCCAAAATGACGTTCACGCTAGAGGTCGGACAGGCTGTCCGATCTGTGGGCAAATAAAAAAATTCTGCATCTTAGTTTGGTCAGATTAAAAATCTCTAAATATACAATACATTAATTGAATTTGTCAAGGATTTCAAAAACTTCAAGTCTCCCACGTTTGGAAAATGCAGCTTTTTCAGTCAAAACTTAATTAATGTAAGTCATAACTTCAAAATGAAAAAGTTCTTTTTTCTGACACAGGAAACAGCACACATGCCCAAAATGGCGATAAAGGCTGATCGGCTTGCTGAACATTTTTATTACCGTAAAATAAATAGAAGTTTACATTTTTTCCCCTTGCATGTTACTATAAAGTATACAGAATGTAAACATCTATTTACTTTTTATAAATAGTTGGGAAACGACTAGTCCTCCCACATGGTTAACATATTATTTTCTTTACATACCGCGAAGGGGAAAGTCTCATACTTCCAAACTTTCCCTTCACTAGTGTGGAAAAGTGAGTTTTATCACACGGACTCACTATCGATCATGGAATCGATCACTTTTACTGTTTCGCGCGAGGGTCTCAAAATCGTATTTTCCACGCGGGTATTAAAGGAACGCCTTTTTCTAGTCATCTGGAGCTTCCCCCATATCGATACATAAATTTATCAACTCGCACAGCCTATTGGAGCCACCGTATTTTAGCATTTCAGCGTTAATACCATCTACACCAGCAGCCTCACTATTCTTTAAATGTTTAATTATATCCCTAATCTCAGAGGCACTGATACTTTCAAGCGTGTTTTCCAACGGATCGTCTTCTATATCGCAGTTGTGTTGCCCTACAGATCTACCTCCTGATAATTCCTTGAAAAAGTCTCTCAAAGCGTCTTTTATTTCATCTGCATCATGTACCATTTTATTATTATTATATTATTATACCATTAAGCCATTTCCCTTTCGGGGTAGGCGTGACTTGCTCGGTTGGAAAATAGTATTGGGTATATGGGTGTATTGGTATAGAGTATATAGGTACAAGTTAGATAGGTATATAGGTCATCCTTCCAATTTCTAATGCCGAATAACTCTGTACTACTACTTTCTTTCATAACGATCATGGCCAATTTCCAAAATAAGTTCTTACTTCAAAATCGATTTGCATTTTTTTTCTTCTTCCGCTTTGATTTTACCCTTACTTTCTTTAACTAGTATTCCTACTTTTCTGTTTTTTTCCTATAATAATGTTCTATTATAATTCTCTCGTCATCGCTAAGGCTTGTAATTTTTAACTTTCTTAGATACGCTTGCTTCTATTCGTTAATGGCTACGCGGATTCCATCATTCCACCACGCATCACTAGTCATTCTCCCTACGTTCGCAGTACCACACACTTCAGTCGCACTTCAGACAATGATTTCTCAGAGCATAGTCCATGCAGCCGCTATATCTTTATTGCATATTAGCACCTCCCAAGTTGCCCTATCTGTGCGCTCGTTCATCTTATTCTGAAAATCACTTGACAGATCACAGAAAAAAGCTTAAGAGTAGGAAAGAAAGTTTTCTGTGCATTTGGTGACCTAGAAAAAGCATTTGACAAGGTAAATAGAAGGAAAATTTGGGAAGTCCTTAAAGAGTACGGAGTCAATGGATGGCTCCTACAAGCAATAAAATCAATATATACAGGTAGTAAAGCGAGTGTAAGAGTAAATGGGAAACTAAGTGACTGGTTCGATATTATGCAAGGCGTAAAACAAGGATGCGTTATGTCCTCATGGCTATTTATCATATTTATGGATAAGTGTCTAAGAATGGCCCTCTTCGACGAAGAAGGTGTAGATCTCGAAACAGTGAAGGTACGTGGGTTAGCTTTCGCAGATAACAAGATTATTATGGCAGAATCAATCGACGACTTGCAAAGAATGTTGAATAAACTTAATACAAGCATGAAAAACTTGTGCCTTAAAATTAACGTAAATAAAACAAAAATCATGGTGTTTGAGGGAAAAACTGAGAAAACAATGTGCAACATTGTCCTAAATGATGAGAGATTAGAACAAGTTGACAAGTACGTATATCTGGGTAGCCTATTCACTAGCGACGGAAAAATAGATGGGGAGTTAGATGGGCGCATAAATAAGGGTAAGCAGGTTATCGGTAGAGCAGGGTCCATTCTCAGAAATAAAAACATATCAAAAAAAGCTAAAATGGCCATACATAATTCTATATTCGTACCGACTGTACTATACGGTAGCGAGGCATGGACCTGCCAAGAGAAGGACAGGAGTAAAATTAGCGAGATTGGCATGAAACCTCTTCGCACAATATGCGGAAAAACACTGATGGACAAAGTTCGAAACGTGATAATCCTCAAAGAATGTGGTGCAAAAGAGACAATAGTTGACACATGGGAAAGAAATCAGTTAAGATGGTTCGGACATGTTGAAAGAATGACAGATGAACGACTAACAAAACAAGTGTATAAAGGTAAAGTAAATGGCAGAATGCCCAGAGGTAGACCGCCAAAAGAATGGTTAGAATCTGTGAATGAGACACTAATCGGAAGAGACATAAGAAGCCATAGAAACACGAGAGCTTGCATAAAAAAATGCATGGACGTGAAGGAAGCTAGAGTAGTATGCCAGGACAGAAAAGTGTGGCGACAAATAGTTTGTAAACAGAGTGACAATAGAGTGAATGACGCCTGAAACAAAGACCTTGGATACTAAATGGGCCCAAGTGGGGAACCACACATAACAATTTTGTGAGGCTCTTCACCTGGGGTAATCGCTAGAGAGATTGATCAGCAACCTGGGTCGGAGCAGTGTTGCGGAATGAACGTGTCATTTGAATAAATAACAAGAGAATTCCAGATCAATCTAAAATATGTATACCTAACACCTATATACCTATCTACCTTATACCTATATACCCACTTTACACACTACCTTTTTCCAACCGAGCAAGTCACGCCTACCCCGAAAGGGAAATGGCTTAATGGTATAATAATAATAATAATAATAACTTTGCACTTCTGGTTTCTGTAAATTTTTTATCTTGATTCACGTCTGTTTCGTTTTTTTGTTCTCTTTCTTCTCAATCCTGGACCTAAGTTCATTTTTGAGACTAAGATCCGTTCCACATGAAGAACATCTCATAACCCTTGTATCTCTTACCAGCTCTCTCAGTCTCTCATCCGCAACAACATAGTCAATTATACTGCGGCTATCACCTCTGCACTAGGTGTACAAGTAGATTATTTTATGCCTAAAACAAGTATTTGTAATAAACAGGCCCTTTGCGAAGCATAAAGGAACCAATCAGTCCCCATTACTATTCGTTTTGGATCTCCAAAATTACGTAGCACCATGTCCGTACCCTCGCGTTGGATTCTAATCCATCTCTTCATATCTCCTAGTAGAATGATTTTTTTACCATAATCCAAAAGTAGCTAGAGATCATCTAAATTTTAAAGTGTCCCAGAAGGCGTCTTTTACTTCCCTCCTTTCACCATCAGCTGGGGCATAGCACACTATGATAAATAATCTTCTGATTTCCACTTTCATTTTGACCCACAACAATCTGGAAGATACAAATTTATGCCCCTTGACATGCTGTTTTGCTCTCTTATTCATAATCAGACCGACTTCTTGACTACCATGTGATTCACTATCTACTCCTGACTGAGTGCTGTAACAGCCCATTTTCTTTCACTCTACTGTCTCATCCCTTTTTCTTTGTTTCAAGTAAACATAAAAATCTAGTTTTCTTTCGCGCAGAGTTTCTTGTAATTCTCTTTTTTTAAGATCATTCACTTCTCTAGCATTCCAAACACCCGGTCTTCATTCATGGCCTGAAACTTTACTGGATGCATGCCTTTTCGCCAACCAAAGTTTCAATTTATTACGAGGCTATACTCTATATAAGACGCAGAAAAAATTAGTTCAACTTTTTTCTGTATAAATATGAAACGAAGAGGCTAGTTTTTAGAATAAAAGAATTGAGGTATGCATCAAACTCGTATTCGGATTGTTGACACCGAGGGATTAACCACTGCTGTAATCTGGTCTACAATCTGACATGTAATTCAATGTAATCTTGTGTTATTATTATTATTATACCATTAAGCCATTTCCCTTTCGGGGTAGGCGTGACTTGCTCGGTTGGAGAATAGTAGTTTGCATATGGGTATATAGGTATAAGGTAGGTAGGAATATATGTATGAGGTGGATAGGTATATAAGTGTTAGGTATATATATTTTAGATTGATCTGGAATTCTCGTGTTATTTATTTAAATTACACGTTTACTCCGCAACACTGCTCCGACCCAGGTTGCTGATCAATCTCTCTAGCGATCACCCCAAGTGAAGAGCCTCACAAAATTGTTATGTATGGTTCTCCACTTGGGCCCATTAGTATCCAAGATCTTTGTTTCAGGCGTCATTCATTCTACTGTCACTCTGTTTACAAACTATTTGTCGCCACACTTTTCTGTCCTGGCATACTACTCTAGCTTCCTTCACGTCCATGCATTTTTTTATGCAAGCTCTTGTGTTCCTATGGCTTCTTATGTCTCTACGGATTAATGTCTCATTTACAGATTCTAACCATTCTTTCGGCGGTCTACCTCT
>CAKNYM010049390.1:12704-44726 GCA_932195095.1 Andricus curvator
CTTCACACTCGTTTTAAATCTCTCGCTTTTTCAACTTGTAGCACAATATACTATTTTAAAATATTAGAAAAGTGTAAGCAGCGATAATTGAACACACAACCTTTCAGATATGAAGCTGAAGCGCTACTGCCTGAGCTGCCGGCCATTCGGAAGTATTTGACCCTAAGCTTTATATGGCTTGGGGCAAATATTAGAAAGTACAAAGTGCTTTGCAAAATTGATACTAAGGTAATAAGCTTTCATTTGAAAAATGATGAACCGAAACTAACATTCACAATTCGTGGCCTCCTTTTGTTAGTGTTAGATTTCTATTTATCTTATTTTTCACTTAAGTGTAATGAGTTAGCAAATCATAATAAAGAAATAAAGAATACTTGCTGGGTACAGATTGTCTATCTTTTTTTTTATGTTCATTATTGTGACCACCTGAGTTTGATCGATCTCCAGGCATATCGTCGCAGACTTTTTCATAAATTCTTTGTCGATTTATATAAAGCTTTGCCATTGGCTTCATGTCACTATTAAACGGATCATAAAACGGCGATCCACTGTCATTCGGATACGACGTAGTAATACGACGGATTGGTTCTTGAGGATCCGTCGGCACGTCTTCAGCCTGGAATATACGAAAAAGAGACTATTTACTTACATTTAAAAATTATAAAGTAAAATAAAATTTTTAGTTCAAACCAGAAAACAAACATGTGAGCTACGCGTGAAATTTTTTTTTGTTTCACAAAATTTTTTAATTAAAATATATAAATAATATGAATAGAAGATTTATTTTTATAGTATCTATTATCTTGAATAATAAAAAAGAAAAGCAACGACAATACTGGTAACAATTGATGAACATTGATCTTTTAACTTCAGAATTAATATGTAATATTTTTGTACAATTTATAGGCAACCAAAGGTGCATTTTTGTTTAAAATTACCGATTTCTGGAGAAAACACTAGCATACCCTATTCCCAGATAGCACAAAAAATTCTGTGAAGATTTCCTGAAACTTGCATTGTAAGGTGGGAATATTGCATTGAAAGGTTAGGGCAAGGTTCGGTCATTCAAGAAAATGTCCGCTTGTGAGGGAACGTTGCACGAAAAGTTTCAGGACAGTTTGGAAGATAATCTTCCGAAGATTCATTTAGCTTAATTCGATGCGGAGTAGTTTTCTATGGGACCTACGGCCCCATAGAAAAACCAAAAAATAATTTAAATTTTTATTTATTTTTTGGTTTTTCTTTTCTTCATAAATATTGGAAATAATCATGATACGTGTATCTGGTGGTATACTAGGAGCATAAAAAAAACTACTGCGCAGCCATAGGTCCCATAGAAAACTACTGCGGGCCGAATTAAGCTAAATAAATCTTCCAAACTGTCCTGAAACTTGCCGTGAAACATTCCCGCACAAGCGGATATTTTCTTGATTGGTCGAACCTTGCCCTAACCTCTCAATGCAATATTCCCAAATGCGAACAAAGAACTTTAAATATTTGAATTTTCCTATTGTTTAAAGCAAATTAGAGGGGGTTTCAACTAATGGCGCTCTTACCCTACCAGTAGACCAAGAAAAATAACATCAGGAATAATATACCTATCATTGCGCAAGAATCTCTAATATCGAAAAAAAAATACTATCATTGTTCAAATATTGTAAGTGTTCTTTGAAATCTAATGATTTTTTAAATTAAAAATATCAATTTTAGACGAAAAATACTAACATAACATAAGAAACTATTTGGAGTTTTATGAGCACTTTGCTTCCTCATTATGATTAATTATCAAATATATTTGCTTCCTAATTTAAACTATAATTATACACAAATTTTAAGTCTTCTTTGAAATTAATTATTTTTTACTAAAAATTCTGGTTTCCAATGCAAAACGCCAACATAACATAAAATTGTTAAAAAGTTGTGAATCTTCTTTGAAATCTAATTTATTCGATTCTTGTTTAAAATCACTGATTTCTTGTTAAAAGCGTGAATATAACCTGAAACTGTTCAAAAATTGAAAATCTTGTTCGAACTATAATGATTTTTATTTCAAAAAACCAGTTTATTAAACAATTATGACCCTTTAAAATCTAATAATTTTTATTTAAAAATGTCAGCTACCGGTAAAAAACGCTAACAAACCCAAAAACGTGAATAATTGAAAAATTTGTAATCTTTGAAATCTAGTTTTAAAGTTTAATAATGCTACTTTCTGATGAGAAAACAAACATAAAACCTAAACATTTTAGAAATTTTGTGTCTTCTTCGAAACTTTATGATTTTATATTAAAATTCTTGAAAAAAATACTAATTGCCAGCGAAATGCACTAACATAAAACATGTATAATATTTTCAATAATTTATTAGATAGTTTTAAAGTTTTAATTTAACTGAGCAAGAGTATTAAAAAGCGCAAACGTTTATTAATTCGCATAACGTTTTCTATGATTTTTCTTGCTATACGGGATTATTTGTAGATTCAATCTTAAAAATTTCAAATTAAAGATATAGAACAACTTTGGGTAATGAAAAACCAATCCGGTTTTCAGCAATAATGATTGCGAGATTTTCGAGACATATCGATACACCACCTTTTTTTAGTTAGGATTATAGCAAAAGATAAATTAGGGTAAATCAATTCTGAAAGACAATCAAACTGAAAAAAGTGAAAAAGAGACAAATCTGCTTACTATATAAGTGATTCCTTCATCCGTCCCCGCATCATACGGGTACAAATTAAACTGTTTGTGCTCTATCCAGGAACAGTTCGGAAGGCAAAGTTCCAGACCGGAAACTCCTACGAACCAATCTGGCGAAGGATCTGTTTGACAAATTAAATTAATTTTGGCAAAGGTTTTATCGAGTTTAAACTGTTTTAAATGAGTTCCAATACAGGGTTGATACAAAATTGCAATTTCGAAAATCCCTGACCTTTCCTGACTTTTCCCTGACAAATTTTCCATTTTCATTGACACTTATAAATTTTTCTTTCAGGTATAAGAAAAACCTTACACCTACGAGATCAATAATAATTTTGTAAAAAACTGATTGTTTCTATACTCATTTTAAAGACGTTCAGTGACAACAGTCATACAAACATTCATAAGGCAGCATCCAGAAAGGAGGAGGGCAAAGGGTGAGAAGGACAATTGGAAGATCTTACATAAGAAAAATGTTGACTACCAAAAAATGTAAATCCATATTTATTAAAATTTAGCGGTATTGCATTTTCAACAAAAATGATGCGTTTTTAAACAAATAGTTGATTTTTCAACCAAAAAGGTGAATTTTCAACCAAAAAGATGAATTTTCGATCAAGAAGATTAATTTTATATCAAGAAAGACGAATTTTCAACAAAATACATGAAGTTAGCAAAATAGATAAATTTTCGGCCGAAGAGATGAATTTCCAACTGAGAAGAGTAATTCTCTACGAAAAAAACGAAATTTGACAAAGAATGTTAAATTTGTGTGCATAACAGAAGTGGCGAACATGTAAGATTTATTAATGTAAAATTTTATTGGTACATTTTTATTTAAAACAACTAATTTTCAACCAAAAAAGGGAATTTTCATCGAAATATTTAATTTTGAACCAAAGAGATGAATTTTCAACAAAAAAAAATGAATTCTTAACAAAGACTGCAAGAGATGATATTTTCACAAAAAAATATAATTTTCAATCAAAACAAGTTTATTTTGACCAAAAATACGAGTTTACAAAAAAAGGTTGAATCCCCAACCAAAAAGAATTAATTTTCGAAACAAAAAGAGAAATTTTTGACAAAAAGAGGATTTTTTTTAACAAAAAGAGTTGAATTTTCAACAAGGAAACATTTTTCAGTCACTACAGAAAATAAATCTCTTCCAAAATGTTGAATTTTTAAGCCAAGCAGAATTTTTTATAAAAAAATGCTTTCTGCCCGAGAATATGAATTTGAACAAAAAACGTCAATATCCAACAGAATTGTTGAATTTTAAAGCGAAAAAATTATTTTTCTAGCAAAATAATTAAATTTTCAACCGGAAAATGACGAGTTTAAACCAAAAAGATGAAGTTTCATATAATGAGAGTACTTTGCTACTAAAAAGACGAATTTTCAACCAAATAGTTTAATTTCCAACTCAAAAAGATAAATTTTCAACTTAAAATAAAATAGTTAAATTTCCTGTTAAAACAATTAATTTTCAACCAAATGAGATTGTATTTTTAAAAAAATAGTTGAATTTTCATCCAGAAAAGTTATATTTTCAACCAAACAGATCAATAGAGACAATTTTTTCTGCTGCTGAATGGAAAATGGATTATTATGCGAAATTCTGCTTCAACAATCTGGATTATGCCAAATTATATGATGAAAAATTCAGAACTATAATTCATCTGAATATTCAATACTGGCATAAATATTGCTTGCTTTTGTCATACATAAAGGTACAGCGACCTCGCGACTTAGTGCCCCTGGATTGTGTTCTTCCGAGAATTGACGCCGCGCGGTGGGCATGGATGGGAGGAGCTGCAAGGGGATGTGTGGTGTTCATTCAGGCATGACAAAACAGAGAGAGAAACAGGAGAGAGACAACATAGTTCGGAGTCCCCTGATTTAGGCCCACCGTCAGCCCCAAAACCGGCACTAAATCCAGGTTTCACTGTATTATTACGTTATGAGGTTCTTAAAAACGAAAAGAACACGTTTTTCGCTTTGATATTAAAAATTTATTTTGAAACTTAGTGCACGAGGACCTATTAAAACCACATCTATGAATAGGAAATAGATATAAATACCTTTTTAAATAAATAGGTCTATGTGAATCACAAAGATAAAACATATTATAGTGTTCATATATATACACAGCCGAATCTGGATTTAGTGATTCTGGATGAACTGTTTCCGAGAATTGACACCGCACCGCGGAGATGGGTGGAGGAGCTGCGGGAGGATGTGCGGTGTTCGCCCAGGCGTGACAAAACAGAGACAGAAACAGGAGAGAGACAAAGCAATTCTGAGACTCTGGATTTATGGTATGACAAAGCCACCGAATGCGTCCTCGGGTTGCGGACAGAGGGTCCCTGCACCAAGGGTTCCTGCTAAATATGGTTACAATAATTAATAAGCAGTAGCGGACAATTGGCCAGGGATGGTCTCGAAGGAATAAACCCTAAGCGGAGGCGTGACAACCGTGCCAAAAGCTGAATGGCACCTGGGCGAGGTGTCTTGAACGGTGACTCTGAGATACTGGACGACCTCTCAGAGTATGCAGCCTTATCCTTGCATGCGGGGATCTACAAGGACGGACAAACCCTTTCCCTAGCTAATCGTGGGAACAACAATGATACCACCAAACCACCAAAAAGTTGTGCAAGCGGTTCAAAACAATCGAGTTCGCAGAGCACCCGACAATGGGTCGGCACACACTGCCGATCATCCTAGAGTTCGGGGTGCTGAAAATAATTTAGACGAAACACGACGTCGAACCGGTGAAACGCTCGCATTGAGTGGAAGTATCAACTCAAGGATGACTTGCTGGTCTGCTACGATGCCAGCATTGTCCCTGCTTATGGAGGCTTAATGGCGCTCATGCACGCTCTGCGGTGCCAGAAACAACCCACAGCTTCAGCACGTTTTGCCTCAGTCATTGCGACATCAACGTGCCTACCTGTCGAAAAATGGATATTTATGCGGAACGCTTCCCCAACCGCTGCTTGAACAGCTACAGACGAAGATGAGGAAGCGACATTAAGACCAACAGCGGAAAGAAGGCATCTTCTGAGAGATGATCGCGATTTCAGGACAAGGAGAAACCTTGACATGCAGATTCCTCATAAGCTGATTCAAATCGAAGGCTAAAACCAACTATGGATCAAAAGACCAAAATACGTTTGCATCAACTGAACAAGAAGATTGGATGGGCAAGACAGAATGCGTCCCGTGTTCAATGTGTGACTGACTACATAACATCTGGTAGAGCGTTCACGCAAGGAGGAAAGATACAGAAGAGGAAGAGATGGGTCAGGGAAAATCAACAGTTTCTTGCTGACCCAACGCACCTATTCAGCGATCTCCCTGTTTCAGTCAAAAATCCACCCAAGCCCAACAAGGTAGAGACTTTTTGGTGAGAGGTATACAAGATCCCGAAAACACTGGAGTTAAAAGAAGATACTGATAATATCATCTGCTTCAAGGAGTTTTGCGACAACCTCAAAACATCTGAGGAAGAATGTCCATCAATCACTGCCGAAGAGGTGAGAAAATCACTTAGCGGCACGATGAACTTTTCTGCTGCAGGGCCAGATGGTATCAAGAATTCTCGGTGGGAGAAGTTTACTTCTGCACACCAACATCTGGACCAATTTAAAGACAAAAACGCCCATTCCGCAGGGGCTGGTGTTAGGATGCACTATACTCCTAGCGAAAAAAGGCAGCATATCCGTACAACGTGGCTCGAAAAAAGGTGTAGCAGCAGGCTGCCGGGAGAAGTTTGACTACTAGAAAGCTTTGGATTCAACCTCTCATAGACTTATCATCTGTCTGTTGAGAAACTAGATTTACTATCTCATCTGGAAACTATCGTGTGATAGCGAACAACGTGACCTACCAGAGTGGCGTCTTTCAGGGCCATACCATGTGCCCTCTGCTCTTTTGCGTCACACTTCTGCCTCTATCTCTTGCACTACGGAATTCTCCTGGATACCTCTGCGGTGACACTGATTATCGCGAGCATAAGGTCACTCATGTTTTTTATATGGACGACCTGAAGATCTCTGCTTCTGGTAAAAGCAAACTTCTACTTGCTCTGAATTTCGTCAAAAAGTACACGTGAGAGATTGGTATGGACGAGTGTACCAAAATTAATCTGAAGAAAGAAAAGATTATAATTATTGGCGTTCCCGATGACCCTGAGCTTGTATAAGTATTGTATATAAGTGTGTCCATTCCGCGATTATACATCTCACGCCGTCAAGGCAGACGCGAACTTCTGAATCTCCAATGTCTTTATAACCGAATTGTTTTAAGTACACAGCTTACATCATTGCAAATGGCAGAGATCCTCTCGTAACAATGGTCAGGAAACACGAGATGATTGGCAAAGAAGCGTTCCTTTACAAAGCCGCGTAGCAGGCGGTCGAGACCCTTGGCCCGAAATTTAACATCAGAAGTGAGGAATTTAGATACTTCACTTCTAAAAGCCGAAGTAAAGAAAGCAGAGGTAGACAATTTTTGCCAACAGCTACTCGACACGAAAATGCACGGAAAATTTCACAGAAATGTAGAAAAACAGTCATTCTCGATGGAGCAAACTTTTGCTTTCCTCAAATCATCTGGACTTAATTCAGACAGAAACTAGGGTACAAACCTTAGTTTGCTCTTTTAAGTGAAACTTCGTTCTGAGGAGACGTAACAGCGTATATAATTCAAAAAAAGGGTTAAACAACCACACCGCAGTGTCCTACTGGGAGAACTGCCATTTAAAAATGACACCAGCTTCCAGTAAAACCGCGGTAAATCACACATACGGCGACGTCTCACGACCGTGAGATGGGTGGTCACAGGGCCCGATGAAATCACAACGACATGTCGGCGAAATCCTCGTGTGTCTTTAGGACAAGAAGCGACCCAAGGATGACAGCTTTCTGCATCCATCTAAAAAGTGCCTTGGCATATTTTTGGCACGAGGGTATGGCTTGAATGTTACGAACCAGTGATAGTTTCGCATCTCCGATCGATCCTCTCGGAGGTGCGAAACTATCACTGGTTTCACGTAAAATGCAGGTACAAGCTTTAGCCTGCTCTTTTAAGTGAAATTTGGTTCTGAGGAGGCGTGCCATCTCTTGGAGAACAAAGTGTGATTTTGAACGAAAATGAGCATGCTCAGTATCGACATTTGATACGAAAAAATACATCATTTGAAGACATTTAATAGTGAAATAAGATTAATTAGATATCATTACAGTTAGGATCTTTGGTATAGTGTCCTCTTTGAGTTTTCGTTCTTTTTCGAGACTTGTCTTCGAGTTATCTTTAAACACAGCGTGTACGACAAAAAACTCAGAAATCGGCATTAGTATGAAATTTATTAGGATTTATTAATGTTTGCAAATGAAGCAAACTTTTCCATGGAGAAATCGAAATTTTGCAAAATTATGCGAAGTTTTGCAAAATTATGCGAAAATTAAAAAATTATGTGACGAAAAAAAATTATACGTTTTTATGCGATGACAAATCTTGTTTATTTAACTTTGCAACTTCATAAATGGCAAAAATTTCGAGCAATATTTAATTCTGAGCCATTATGCGATTATGCGCTTCGCATAAAATAAGGGTCTCTACAGATGAAATTTCAACCAAGAAGATTAAATTCCCACCAAAAAAGACGAATTTTCAACAAGGTAGTGGAATTTTCAACCAAAAACATTATTTTTCAGCCAGAAAAGGTTTTTCAGTTAATAAAGAAAAAAGTTTCATCCAGAATGTTGAATTCTTATGCCAAGAAGACGAATTTTCTATAAAGCAGTCTTCTAATTTTTAAACCAAAAATATGATTTTTCAAAAAAACTCATTTTGTACAAAATAATAAAAATTTTTAACAAAATGTGAATTCTTAACTAAATATAATGTTATCAAGGTTCCACATTTATTTAAATAACAGATTTTATATGTACATTCATTCCCTGAGTTTATAAAATCTTAGCAAATTTTCTTTTTGTGGAGGATTTTTGAGAAAATCTTACGGTCTTTCGCAAGGTGGGAGGGGGGATTGAAAACTTTAGAAAAACGCCTTACGCAATTTGTGGATGACCCATAAACTTGAGCTTCAGTTTATCGGAAATTCCCTGACTCTTTCAGGTTTTCCCTGACATTCCCGGACTTTCCCTCTCCAGTTTTAAATTTCATGACTTTCCCTAACTTTCTGGAATTCCCTGACCTGCACTAACCCTGGATAAGTTTTAAAAAGTTGGAAAAAACTGTATGTGTTTAGATTTATTTGAAAAAGTTTGAATGAATATATTTAAATAGTGGAACAGGTTAGATGGTCGGATAGGTCGGATAGGAAAATATATATATTTAAGTTTACTAATGTCCTTCTTATGAACATTATTTAAAACTTGCCAATCATAGAGACTAGTGACATGAGATGATGTTTCCTGTCTACTCGAAATACTGCAAAGGTTTTTCCAGTTACATTAGGATAGCTGATTCCCCTCGCTTTGATGATCGTCCTAATGTGTTCACTCTAAAAAATTAAAATATTGCCTGAGTAATTTAATTAAATATAATTATACAAAAATTGATAATTTCACTTTGAAAGTACCTGGCTCTTCAGTTCAGATTCAAGTACTCGAGTCGAGCCACGTTCTGCAACTTGTTTTAATCCCACACTCGCCATTCCACTATAATTCCAGAAACGATAGTTCTGCGTATGTGAAGCGCCAATTACGTCCGAGAACCGAGCAAGCCAAGCTTTGCTAGGAAAGTCCTGTCAAGTGCCAATAGTGCAAAACACTTATAATAATCTCTTGAATTTCTTAGTTAGAATCACCACATCCAATAAAATAATGTAAAAGAAAATTGAAAAATTGTAGGAAAGAGTACAAATACCCGTAGCACTAGACGTCGCCAACAGGTAGCACTGCGTCAAACTTTTCTCACAAACTCTAACTAAATTAATATAATAATCTAAGTAATTAAAATTCAGTCAAAATACATTTTTAACCGTCATACCTTTGGATGAGTATTTCTTGACCAAAGGCCTTCAAAAGATACTTCGTACTTGGCTTCATCGCAAGCACAACACTCTGAAAGTATTTCTCCTTGATCGTCCTCTTCTGCTTTTGGGTTAGGACACATTCGCACAGATAATTGATCATTTCCATCGTCATCTTCTATGTACCATGTCTCCGGTGTCTCTATTACTAGGGCCCTACACATTTTTATTAAAAAAGACAAATATTATTAGCACTAAATTTGAAAACTTACTTCTTTTTAAATACTGTTTTATTCCCTAAGGGAGCTTCCATTAATTACGTGAGGCTTCTTCAGGGGGAAGGGACTCTGAAAAATCTTAAGAATCCTTACTTGGGGGGGGGGGGAGGTCCAAAGAATTTCTTACGTAAGTTTCCTCTTTTTAATTTTTTAATACGATAATTGAAACCATGTAGTCTAGTCATCTGGTGAGAAAAATGTGGTGAACCCGGTAGTGTTTGAAGGAGTAAATTTTTTTCTCTTAAGTAATTCATTTGGGGGTGCATACTAACGGGTCAGGTTTTGTGACATAGATTTCGCCCAGCAACACGGAAAATTTTGCTGAAAAAGGAACAAAATACCATACGTCAACGGATTGTTGCTTTCCCGTTCATTCAAGAGTAAAAAATTTTCTCATCAAAATTGAAGTAATGAGGGGAAATGAGTGAAGGGGAAGTAGAGGAAGTGTGACGCTACGCAGGGTTGGAAAATAGAGGAGGTGAGGAAAATGAAGGGAGGCGAAGTGAGGAAAAACGAGGGAATGTGAAGAGTGATGAGTGGCCGGGAATTAGGGTAGTGAGGAAAAATGAAGGGAGGGAGGTTTGAAAAACTAATTTTTTTAGTTTTATGCAGAATTTTACCTATTTCAATTTTGACATATGGTATTTTGCACCTTTTTGAAGCAAAAAGGTTTAAAAAAACTAATTTTTTTAGTTTTATGCAGAATTTTACCTATTTCAATTTTGACATAGGTATAGTATTTTGCACCTTTTTGAAACAAAATTTCCGTGTTACGGGGCAAAGTCCTTATCAGAAAATCTCACCTGCTGATATGCTTCCTCAAATGAAGTACTTAACGGACAAAAATTTACTTCTCTAAATATTACAGGAAAAAATTACCAGATGACTGGACTAATTCTGTAAATCTAGTGTACACATTTTATGAAATCTCGTGGAATCCCTAGAGATCTTTGCTATCCTTTGAAATCCAGTGAATTCTTTGTAAAATTGTTTAAATCCGTAAAAATTGTTTGAATCATGTTAAAATTCTTGGAAATCATTTAAAATTTCGTTAAATCTTTTGAAATCGTACAAAATCCTCAAAAAACATTGGAATCTTTTGAAATCCTTTGAAAATTCTCTGGAATCCTGTGAGAGCTTGAAATCTCTTAAAATCCGTTAAAAACCCTTAAAATCCTTTCAAATTTTTGCAAATTTTATAAAATTCCTTTAAATCCATCCAAATCTTCGAAATCTAATTAAAATCCCCGGATATCCTACAAAGTTAGTGAAAATACTTTTGTATGTCTTAAAATTCTTTATAATCCTTAAAAATCCTTTGAAATCTTTGCAAATCTTTTGAAATGCCTTCAAAACTATTGAGATCCCTGAAAGTCTATTGACATCCTTTGCAATACCCTACAAATTTTGTAATCCTTTTAAATCCTTTAAATGCTTTGGAAATCTCGTTAACTTCCATAAAATTTTCTAACTTTGTTTAATACTTTGTACTCCTTTGAAATACCTTAAAATCCCTTGATATATTCTATATATATTTAGTAAAAATATCTTACGTAAGAGGAAGAGGGGGTTTGAAATTTCAAAAATAATCCTTAAGCAATTAATGGAGGTTCCTTTATCTAAAGATGCGGAATTTATTACTTATTTCTGAAAACAAAATTTCACCTGATTCTCACGCAGCCGCTATCTTCGACTGGACTATTCCAAATCACGGAAACACTTTCCTTTGGCAACTTTGCTGTTTCGATAATAGCATTTTCACATTTTTCAGAATATTTCGATAATGTATCGTCAATGACTACCAAACTGCCGCTATCCAAGGTCTCGTTTTCACTTGCTACCATTATGAAGAAACTCATGAATTTGCGCTGCGGATCCTGATTTTCTCCCCCTTCGATAGTTACTGAAAGAAATTTATTTATTTATTGCGGGGCAAGTGGATCAAGAAACTTTGGGGATTTACTTTTATTTAGTGTCGATAGAAACAATAGACAGAAGAAGCAAACGACTTCTATTTTACACAAGAATTACCCCAGGCACCAATTACGGATCGGATTCTAAAATTCATTCATTTTAAAAATGTATACTTGTTATTTTTTTTTTATCACTTCTGGGAACCCACAGAATCACGTAAATCTGACAACTGTGGAAGCAAACGAAAATTAGCGGCGTGTGATGCATCGATACGCCAATAGTATTAATCGTCGTAATTCAGGTAGAGTTTATTTGATAATAGGACGTATCCGATTGGATGAGAGGTTCAAATTACAAAATTCTAGGAAAATGAAATCAAATTTATTCCTGGAATCGAAAATGACCAAATTTAGACAAGCACTCATGCAAATGCTTCCATTCAAAATAAAAATAAAAATATAAAATGAAAGAGGAAAGAGGAAAGAAATCTTTCATTTTATCGCCTTGGTAAGGGTGTTGGATAAACGCCGAAACATTGGTAAATCTAAACAATTGATTGCACAGAAAAGACTAGGTGTACGGAACGTTGGAGGTAATCTTTTAAGCAGGGTCAGCTAATTCCTCTCAGCTGAGGTAAACTTTCCGTGGTTACAGCCTGTAACGTGCTGCCTCTATCGGAGTCAGCCGGAGATATCTGCGATTCACCGCGGAAAGTTTACCTCCGTTTTATTGTACCCACCTTGCGTTTACCCTGCTTGACCGATTATCTACAACATTTTGTACTGCTAGTTTTTTCCGTGTCCATGATAGGGTTCATTATATAAAAACTTACAAAAAATGAACCATTTTGAATCAAAATTATTTTTAAAATTATGAAAATAAACATTTTTAAATGACACCCATTTATACTTCAGCTATAAGTACTAAATACAATACTAAACGATAAATTTATAATGACAAGTGCAATATTGGGAAAAGTAGTATTTCAGAAAACATTAACTTATAAAGATGATAATAAGAATTTATTTTCAAAGGATATAGTTCAAATTTTCATTTCAGTAAAATGCTTACCATTTCTGCACTAATGCAATTAAAATTTTGCTGAATTAGTTGATTATCTGACAAAAAGAATAACAAATTACAATTATAATTCAATTTTCCAACATTTGTATGAAACGACTGTATTTAATAAATAATAAAAAGAAAAATGAATATGAATTCAATTAATTTTAAAATTGTACATAAATATAAATAACAATGATAAATAAATGTTATATTTGTTAATTATAATTTCTATAATAGAAAACCTTATTATATATTGAAAACGTTAACACTAAACGATTTTATCATTAATTATGAGGAATAATTGCTTTATTGAAATTTCTGTCGATACGCCACAACACAGTTCGGTAAATAATTCAAATTGTGTATATATTGCGCTCTGGGTATAGAGAGGCATTGTTGGAACCTGCGATACTGTGATGGAAAAAAAAGTTGTACCTGATATCCATTAATATTCATATTTTAATAGGAACGAATTATCAAAAACTGTAAATGATTATTTAACATCATTGTGTACCATAAAAATTGTCAATTATTTAGTTACATTTTTTTCGATTTTCAGTTTTTGTGAAATTTTTAAGATTATAACTTTTGAATCGAATTGCCGTCTATAACCCGATCCTCTTCAATTATATATACTTTTTTCTGGATTCTTAATGTAGTGATAATATGAAAAGCACCTGGCAACTGATTACAAAAATGTCAAATTTCATAATTTGTACCTCCTTGGAAAAATGTTCACCTACCTACGACAATCTTTTCACTTAACTGAATCGTAAAGTACATATGAATTTTGATCCGGAAATTGTACACATTTGGAGTTTTCTCGAAAATAGTTTATTGTAGAAAAAATCTTTCATACAAAAACCTGCATATTTTCGAAAGCTATGAATTTTATTTGAATTTTTTTGCATACAAATATTTATTTATAACACATTCAAAATCAGTCTTTCGTGGATTTTTTCATAAATTATATGAATAGCAGGGTTTTTGGATAACTGGGGATATATACATTCTGAAGAAATAAAATTATATATATATATATATATATATATATATAATTTAAAAAAAAGGTTAAACAACCACCGCAGGGTCCCAATGAGAGCAACTGCCATCTAAAAAATAACACCGGCTCCCAGTAGAACCGCGGTAAATAACACTTATGGCCACGTCTCACAACCGTGAGATGGGTGGTCACAGTGCACGATGAAATCACAACGACAGGCCGGCAAAACCCTCGTGTGTCTTGAGGACACGAAGCGACCCAAGGATGACAGCTTTCTGCATCCATCTCACAAGTGCCTTGGCATATCTTTGGCACGCGGGTATGGCTTTAAGGTTACGAACCAGTGATAGTTTCGCAACTCCGAGAGCACCTATCACAAGGACAATCACTTGTACCGAATATTTTGGGTACAGTCTTTGCAGCTCTCTTTTAAGGGCCTGATACCTTTACTCCTTTTCTTTCTCCTTGGCAGTGATGTTGTATTCGGACGTAGCCAAGAATTCGATCACGAATATAGTTCGTTTCTCGAAGTCTTGGAGAACGAAGTCAGGCCTCGAGTGTGCAACGGAGACTACTGTCCGAAAATCTTAGTTTTAGAAAATTTGGCACTGCTCGTTTTGGACAATTGACTCTATCTACCTTGGAGCGTTCAGCAGAGCACGGTCGCGGTCAACACCGTAAGAGCAACAAAGATGGTAATAAAGCACTCTTAGGGCCGCATTATGTCTGTAGATATACGTCGTTCCCGCGTGGGTGGGACACCCCGATAGTATGTGTTCTAGGTACTCAGCATGTGCATGACACGCTCTGCACCTATCACTGGGAACGTCTTGACATAAAATGCGGTCACGGTATGCTAAGGTGGAAATGACACCGTCCTGGCATGTGAAAATAAAACCCTCCGTACCTGAATTAAGCCCTGATGATCTGAGGAAAGCAAAAGTTTGCTCCTTCGACAAGGACTGTTTTTCTACATTTCTGTGAAAGTTTCCGTGCATTTTCTTGCCGAGTAGCTGTTGGTGAAATTTTTCAACCTCTGCTTTTTTCACTTCGGCTTTTAGAAGTGAAGCATCTAGATGGAGTAATGCACTTTCCTTACTTCTGATGTTAAAATTCAGGCCAAGGGTCTCGGCTGCTTGCTCCGCGGCTTTGTAAAGGAACGCTCCTTCGCCAATCATCTCGTGGTTCCTGTCCATTTTTAGGAGAGGATCTCTGCCATTCGCAACTATGTAAGCTGTACTTAGAACAATTCGGTTATGAAGACACTGGAGATTCAGAAGTCCGCGTCCGCCTTGACAGCGTGAAATGTATAATCGCGGAACTGACGAATTGATATGCAAGCTTTTATGCATATGCATGATCTTATGTGTGGTGATATCGAAGGCCTTCAGCTCGTTCTTCCTCCATTGAACTACCCCAAACCAGTAGAGTAGAACCGGGACGGCAAGCATGTTAGTCGCTTAATAATATATATAATATATGTACATATATATATACACATATATATTTTATTTATATTTTATATGTATAATATATATATATATATTTTATATATATATTATAATATATATATATATATATACCTTGTTCAACAACGACAGATTCGAATACCAAATCTGTCGAAGAAGATGCTTGTATCTGCTTCGGAGAGACTCCTGCACTGATGTTACGTCCTGAATGCGGCTTTGAGGCACGCCCAGGTATGTATAGGTCTCTCCAGTATTAAGATGTCTAATAATACTTATATCCACAAGTTCAGGGTCCTTGGAAACGCCAGTAATCTTTCCTTTCTTCAGATTAATTTTGGCACACTTGTCCAAACCAAAGTCCATCCCAATCTCTCCTGTGTACTTCTTGACGATATTTATAGCAGTTTGAAGTTTGCTTTTACCAGAGGCATAGATCTTCAAGTCATACATATAAAATACATGAGTGACCTTATGCTCGCGCTGATTAGTGTCGCCACAGAGGTATCCAGAAGAATTTCATAGTGCGAGAGGTAGAGGCAGAAGTGTGATTCAAAAAAGCAAAAGGCTCATGGTATCACCATGAAAGACGCCCCTCGGGAAGGTGACGTTATTCGTTGTCACACGATAATTTCCAGATGAGATAGTAAATCTAGTTTTCCAGAGAGGCATCAATCTCTATATGCATCTCACTATGTGTGGATGCACCTTCAAGAATTCCAACAGACAGATGATAAGTCTATGAGAGGTTGAATCGAAAGCATTCCGGTAGTCAATCCAGGCCATTGACAGGACGCGCTGATGGGCTGCAGCGTCTTTACAGATACACCTGTCAATTAGCAGTTTCTCTCGACAGCCTGCTACACCTTTTTTCGAGCCACGTTGTTCGTACATCTCTCGCCACACAGGCTCAATTCGTCGAATAATTCTGTTGTTTAGGACAGCTGTAAAGATCTTATACATTGTATTCAAATAAGTTATTGGCCTGTAATTCTCTGGGTTGGACAAGTTGCTTTTTTTCGGCAGGAGTATAGAGCGTCCTAATACCAGTCACTGCGGAATGGGGATCTCCGACTTTAAATATGAGGTGAATATGCGGGCCAAATGTTGGTGTGTGAAAGTAAACTTCTTCCACCAGAAGTTCTAGATATAATCTGGTCCAGCAGCGGAAAAGTTCTTTGTGCCTCTAAGTGCTTTTTTCACCTCTTCGGCAGTGATTGATGGACATTCCTCCTCAGAGTTTATGAGGTTGCCGCAAAACTCCTTGAAGCGGATAATATCGTCAGTATGTTCTTTCAACTTTAGTGTTTTCGGGATCTTGTATACCTCTCTTCAAAAAGTCTCTACCTCCCTGGGCTTGGGTGGATTTTTTACAGAAACAGGGAGATCACTGAAGAGGCGCGATGGGTCAGCGAGAAACTGTTGATTCTCCCTGATCCATCTCTCCCTCTTCTGTATTCTCCTCCCTGCGTCAGTTAACAGCCGTATTTTGCCGTAGATTGTCAGCAGCTTTGACTTGTTTAGTGTGTGATTCAAGATCCTTAGTTCTTGGGCGAACTTTCGAACCCTTTCCGCGAACGGTCTACCAGATGTTATGTGGTCAATCACACATTGAACACTGGAAGAATTCTGTCTTGCCCATCCAATCTTCTTGTTCAGTTGATGCAAGCGTCTTTTGGTCTTTTGATCCATCGTCGGTTTTAGCCTTCGATTTAAATGAGCGAAAGCTCTCGAAGCACCATAAACTGAGCAATTGATGGTCCAGAGGTCTGACTCATGCGAGACATCTTCACGAAGGGAGGCATCCATTTCAGCCAGATCTTGGGGCGTAGGAGGAACTTGCATGTTAATGTTCCTCCTTGTCCTGAAATCGGGATCATCTGTCAGACGGTGCCTGCTTTCCGCGGTTAGCCTTAATGTCGCTTCCTCACCTTCGTCTGCAGCTTGATCAAGCAACGGTTGGGGAAGTGCTCCGCGTACATATCCATTTTTCCGGAGGTAGACGGCTTGATTTCGCAAAGACTGATGCGAAACGTGCTGAAGCTCTGGGTGTTTCTCGCACCACAGAGTGTGCATACGCGCCATAAAGCCTCGGTGAACAGGGATAATACTGGCATCGGAGCAGTCTAGCAAGTCACCCTTGAGTTGATCCGTCCACTCAATGTGGGCGTTTCGCCGGTTCGTCATCGTGTTTCCATCTAAATTATTTTCAGCACCCCGAACTCTAGGATGATCGGCATTGTTTGCCGACCCAATGTCGGGTGCTCTGCGCGTTCGATCGTTCTGAACCGCATCTACAATTTTTTGGTGTTTTGGTGGTGTCATTGTTGTTCCCACGAGCAGCTAGGGAAAGGGTTTGTCCATTCTTGTAGAGCCCCGCATGCAAGGATAAGGCTGCATACTCTGAGAGGTAGCCCGGTATCCCAGAGTCACCGTTTAAGACACCTCACCCAGGTGCCATTCAGCTTTCGGCACGGTTGTTACACCTCCGCTTAGGTGTCATTCCTTCGAGACCATCCCCGGACAATTGTCCGCGACTGGTTATTAATTATTGTGACCATATTCAGCAGAAACCCTTGGTACAAGGACCCTCTATCCGCAACCCGAGGACGCGTTCGGTGGCTTCGTCATAGGCCCTTCAGTTCTATTCCCAAGGAATCGAAACCGAAACTATATATATATATATATATATATAAGCTATTTTTGATTCAAGCATTTTTCATAGTGTCTCTAAATAGAAATGTTTAAATTGCAATTTGTTTTTTTTTTCATATAACCGAATTGCTTCAGCAAACATTTTATTGCATTATGGTTTTCATTACCATTTTACTAATATGAAAATTTGAAGTACATCATTTGCAAAAGAAGTCTGATTATAATCAAAAGCGGTTAATTTGATCATTCCATTTTTTAAAAAAGGACCCATATCGATAAATAAATACGCAAAATAATTTTTTATTAAAAAAATTAGAATGTTTCTCTCAGTATTCTCAGTAACCTGACTCACTTTTATTCTTGATGTTGGAAGCCCAATCGTATAACAGTATTAAGCCGTAATTTAATACGGTTTATTTGATTGCATGAGTCGACGTTTAGGACTAATAAGATTATTGGTTACAGAATAAAGTGAAATAAATGTATCCGTCAAATCGCAACTTTGCGTGCGACCAAACTCACGGCAAATTAATTCATTCACATGATGGCGGCATTATAATTTGTCGACGTTGATGATTAATTTTGAAAAGACTGGTATATCCAATAGAATTTTCATAAAAATTGTTCCAATAACTTGCAGAAATTTACAAATTGATACAACTATACCATATTTCTATGATTTATCAAATATATTGTTGTCTGAATGTTGGAATCACACTAAGGATTGAAGATATAAATTTTACGGAACGACAAAAAAAAGTAATTATTATTTAAAACTTTTTATTTTTACTACAAGATTTAAAGTACTTTTTCATATTGCTTATTTTTAAAAATTACACTGCCAACGGCCATACCACGCTGAAAAAACCAGTTATCGTCCGATCACTGAAGTTAAGCAGCGTTAGGCGCGGTTAGTACTTGGATGGGTGACCATTCGAGAATACTGCGTGCTGTTGGCCCGTCGTAGGTGTAGTGAGCCCACAATTGTAGTTATTTACTACAAGAAACTATCCACCTAGAAACACTACTCGAATCGGGTAGTGTCACGCCTACCCTGAAAGGGAAATGGCTTAATGGTATACTTACTTACTTACACTTCCTGGGTATTATCGTAGTTTTTTTATAAAAGTTATTTAAGAGAAGAAAAACATATTTACTAAGGTGGTGCAAAAAGGCTTTTTTCTAAAATGTGTCTCCTACAAATTGTTTCTTTTGGTATCAAAATGAATCTATTTTCAAACTTTTTTCTTGACTCTTATAACATATTTGTATTTTTATCACATAAGCTTCGAGCATAATTTTTTGATGAGAAAAAGGTCTAACTTAAATTTAATTACGAGACTGGTTTATCGTATGACGCGTGTGACGTACACGTGCATGAAATATCTGGAGGGACAGATAGTTAGTGATAGCATTTATGGCTTCGCGTATTATGGGTCTTCGCTTTTTGAACCATCGCTTCTTTAACTATACCTTCTTTGACTCAGTGGATATAGCTCAAAGATATTCTCAAAAATTCTTAATACAACTACTTTTGGAACCTCAAAATAAAAATAAAATTGGAATTCATACAATAATGCCTATATGTATAAATCTTTTCATTCTTATTTGCAAATATATAATTGCTCCCTATTCTACTATCTTTCCACTATTTGAAATTCCCGGAAAAAATGTTGAATCCAAATTGTTATTCAATTGTTTTCTCTCTTCAACTGTTCTTACTCTGCGAGATATCGAGACTTTAATCCGCTGCACGACCTTTTTATGTCTTTGAGCTGAAAAGTAAATCGCTCATCTGCGCATATGCTCTTCGAACCAAAATCATCTTTCCACACGAGTAGTTTTATGGTAATTTTAGCATAATCGCCCCAAAGAAACCCGAAAAAATGGCCTAATCGGTCCAAGTCGTTCTGGGAAACTTCTTCTACTTTTATAAACCACAAAATATATAATAAATTTTTTTAATCCACCTATTATTATTACTATTATTATTATACCATTAAGTCATTTCCCTTTCGGGGTTGGCGTGACTTGCTCGGTGAGGAAATGAGTAATGGGAGGTAGGGGGTGATGTTTTTTAATTATCAATAGTGCGGCATTTCTTCCGGAAAGTTTGTTTTTACTACTTTCCGCACTTGTTACACGATTAATATACTATTTCGAATGCAAATTTTGTTTTAGCGTCTCAGAATACAATTTTATGAATGCAATTTTTTATTCTTATTGGCAGATAAACAGACAGTTAAATTTTTATTTTATTTGAATCATTATTGCAGAAATAAAAACCATTTTTCAATAAATGTGAACACTGCAACTTTGCATTGAATTTCCTTATAATATTAATTAAATAAACATTTCAAATCACATTTAAAAAGTTATAAGCGAATGATTGAATACTGAGATTATATTCCTCAATTCAAACTAAGAGGAGATACGAGGTTTCATTACATTTATTCTTAAGATGTGTCTATGCAAAAAATAAAAAAATAAAAACGTGATTAAAATTACAATTATGTCTGGGCGTAAAACGCGTCGACAGTTAGCTTGAGTTACCATTCATTTCATCATTCCAAATGAACCACATTAGTCACATGCGAACACTGTTAACTGATGCCTTCGTAAAGGTATCGCGTGTCCCACGCAATGTCGTTTCACTGTTCTCAAGTTCATTGAAAAAACAGTAATTTTAATATCTTCAAAATGAAAATTCTTTATTACTTCAAAATGTTTTAAATTAATAATCACCAATATTATTAACTAGCAGTAAAAGCACGCGCGCGCTCATGTTCCGGGATATTTATTTTCTAATATTAAAAACATAAACTATTTGAAAATCCGTAGTAACACATATTTAAATATTGAGAGTTCTAAAATGCGAATGTACAATTTCTTTGTTTTTATGAAGTTTTACTTCCTTGTAAAAATTACGTACGAACTTTATTTCATCGGTATATAGGAAAATTGGAACTTTTCTTCACCCCGTAATTCAAAATTTTCTAAAAAATTCCCTGTTAGATGAAAACATAATTGGTAATTTGAAGTTCGGATTGAGTGAAAATGTGAATGTCATTGAGGGTGATCTATAAATCTGTCGAAATTTTTCCTTAATTCCCTTTCTTGATAGTTAGGAGATTTCCTACTTCCTAGAATCAACAAAAAATTAATTAGAAAATGTTGAATTTTAAGGTCCAGGCAAAATCTGGATCGGGAAATGAAATGTTTTTTTTCCTTGATAACTCTAAAAATAAAGCTCTATTGGCTTACAAATTGAACGGTTGTGTGCAATAACAGCCTACTTGTATTATCAGAAGTCACTTGTTTATTGCAGGCAAGAATTTGAAAAATTTCAAGGTTGAAATGGCAGGCCTCGGACTCATTTGAGAAATTCAAAGCAGTATAAATAGTAGGATAAATATTGAAAAAATAGGAAAATAGTGTCATGCATTTTAATAAATATTACAAGCAAGGAGCACTATTTTATTAGGTGATATACAATATACATCTTCCATATAATCTCATGAAGTTCTCTCGAATCATTTAAGATATAACCTAAAAGTTTTTAAATCCGTTGAAATTTTTTTAGAAAGCTCTGAAATCTGTTGTTGAGATTCTCTAAAAATTCCTGTAAAATTCGTCAAACTCTAATGCCAACACTGTATAAAGTATATGTGACTATTTTATCGGAGAGGTTAAAGAAAGAAGTTAAGAAAAAAAGATAGAGCCACCGAATCAGACAGGGTTTAGAAAAGGAATAGGGGTGATGAACAGCATATATGTCCTGAACTATCTAGTAAATAAGAGGATAAAAAGGGAGAAAGGGGCAATGATAGCAATGTTTTTGGACTTAGAGACGGCGTTTGACTCATCAGACCGAGGCGAGATAGAAAAAGTTATGGTGAAAAAGGGGATACGAGAAGGATTAATAAAGAGAGTATCAGAAATTTTTAGAGAGACAAAAAGCAGGGTAAAGGTAGGAGAGCAAGGATGTCCTTTGAGTCCACTTTTATTTAATATATGAATAGCAGACTTGGAAAAAGAAATGAAGAGAAAAGGATGGGGAGGAGTCAGGATAGGGAACGAAAAGATACGTACACTGGCATACGCGGACGATATAGTGTTGATGGCAGAGCATGAGGAAGGGATGGCGGGCCTAGTTACAGGATTAGAGAAATACTCAGATTGGAAAAAGTTGAATTCAAATATAGAAAATACAAAAATAATGAGGTTTAGAAAAGGAGAGGGAAGAATAACAAATGGACGGGGAGATAGAAGGGAATAAAGTTAGAAGAAGTAAAAGAGTTTAAATATCTGGGATATACCTTGCAACAAATGGAGATTATAGAGTTCATATAAGACAAAGAATAAAAAAAGCAGTAGGGGTAATAAAACAGATATGGGGAATAGGAAACAGAAGGTTAAAAAAAAGTGGAGAAGGAGAATGTACCTATTTTATACGCTGGTATGGCCGGTATTAGGTTATGGAGCAGAGATATGGGGATGGAAAGAAAGGAAAGACGTTCAGAGTTTACAGGAAGGGTATATAAGGTGGACGTTAGGGGTAGACTGGAGGACGCCGGGATATATGGTGACAGAAGAAGCGCAAAGGGACAAATTAAGTACTAGAGCGGGAAAGAGGGCATGAAAATTTGAGACAAAGCTGAGGGAGGGAAAGGGAGGGGAGTGAGCGAGAAAGTGTTTGATAGAGGTAGAAGAAAGGAGAGGGAGGATGATAGAATTAAGGAGATGGGAAGAAGAAAGGAGGAAGTTCTTTAATGCTAGAGATATAGGATGGGGAGAGAGAATACAGACAAGAATAGCAAGATTTAGATTGGAAAACGAGGTAAGGGAAGGGATGTATTGGGAAATTAAAGAGAACAGAAAGTGCAAAATCTGTGAATGGGAAGAGAAAAGAGGAAGGATGTAGGTGAGGAATGGAAGATAAAGGAAGCTGGAAAGAGAATATGGTAAAGATTCTAGGGGAGAATGGATTGGGGGAAGAGTGGATGAAGAAGTTGGAGGGAGCTAGAGGAGCGAATGAGAAAGAATGAAAGAATAGGTGTGAAAAAATGGCAAAATGGAGGTATAAAAGAAGTGAAAGGAAACGGAAGTCGCTCAGATTATAGAAGCGTAAAGATTTCTAGTAATGGTTATGAAATAGCATAAGTAGATTAAGATGCGGTTGCGCTCTCTCTCTCTCTCTCTCTCTCTCTCTCTCTCTCGCTTGCATTCTCGCTTTCGATCGCTCGCTCACTAGTTCGCTAACACGTCCCAAATTGCGCTATGAGAATAATAGAAATAAGGATCCAGATATAAGAGTTTATGTGAATAGTTGTAAGTACCTGCAAATAGTAAGGATAGGCTATTGTATTTTTTGCACTTAATGAAGTAGGAATATTAAGGCAAGCATTTCGTATAAGTAAATCAATTTGATTTGTATCAAATTATAAAATTTTCATTTTATTCGAAGAGTAAAAGATGAGAGTACATATCGCTTTCAAAGTTCTCCTTATACTGATTCTTTCTCTCTGGTCTCTAGACCTCACACACTTCTTTAGAGTAGGGTTAATATAAACAAGATAATCATATTTTGAAGGAATATATACGCAAGTAGAGCTAATATAATACAGTAGAGTCTTAAACTATACAGCTAATATAAAATATGTAGGCGGAAGTATTATAAGGAATGGAAGACATGTAAATCCTTAGGGGACACCTTATGAATAAAGAAGAACTCGTCACACTTTTTACCCTTAAAAAAATCCCTTAAAATCCGTAGAAACTCCTTCAAATCTTATCATTTTTTTTAATCTCTGAAATTCCTGAAATCCCATGGAAATCCCCCTGAAATTTCATTTATTCCCTAAAGTTCTCTAGAAATCCGTTGGAATCCATTGCAATCTTTTCAATATCACTCATATCAAGTATAACTTTTTTAAATCTTTTTAAATTTTTTTAAATTTTCTGAAATCCTACGAAATTCTTTGAACACCCTTAACAATTTTTTATTCTCGTTAAATTTCATGGAATTTTTTTAATTACCCTTAACATTTTAGAATCCTTTGAAATACCTTGAATTTATGACATCCATCAAATCTTGTGAAATCCCATGTAATCCACTAAAAATCGAATAAAATCCCGTGAAACATCCTGAAATCTATTATATCTTTCAAAATTCCTTTAAAAATGATGAAATATTTGAAACCCACTGAAATCTCGTAAAATCCACAAAATCAGATAAAGCCCTTTAAAATTCCTTGACGCATCTTTGTATTTTTTTTGACTCCTTGAAATACTTTAAAATACCTTAAAAGTTTTGAAATCACTCAAATTTTTTGAAATCTCTTGAAATTATTGAAGTTTGTTGAGATTCACTGAAATCGATTCCTTCAAAAAGGCTGAAATCTTCCAAACCCTCTGAAATCCCGTAAAAGCCATAAAATCGGATAAAGCCCTTCAAAATCCTCTGAAATATTTGATATTTTTTTAATTTCCTTAAAATCCATTAAAATACCCTAAAAGTTTTGATCTCTTCAAAGTGTTGAAATCTATTTAAATTTTGGAAATCCGTTGAAATTTACTGAAATGTATTCAAAAACCCTTGAATTCTGTTGCAATCCTCTGAAATCCCGTAAAAGACACAAAATCAGATAAAGCCATTCAAAATCCCCTGATATCGTTGATATTTTTTGAAATTATTGAAAATACCCTAAAAGTTTTCATATCTTGAAATTGTTGAAATCTATTGACATTTTTGAAATCCGTTGAAATTAATTGAAATCTATTTAAAAACTTTGAATTGTGTTGAAATCGCCTGAAATCCCGTAAAAGCCACGAAATCAGAAAAAGCCATTCAAAATCCCCTGAAATATTTGATATTTTTTGAAATCCCTTGAAATTCTTAAAATTACCCAAAAAGTTTTCATCTCTTGAAATTGTTGAAATATACTGAAATCCGTTGAAAGGGCCTAGCCGGATAAGTATGTTAAAAGTGCCCTGACCTTTTTCAACCGGACTTGGCGTTCATGTGGACGTTATAAAAAAGAAAACTCTTTTCTGAAGTGTTCAGCTTTTTAACCTTGAAGATGACCATTCAAGGTCACGTTTATGGTTTTCCAGTTTTTTGCATATATCTTGGATTACTTTTGACGGATTTTAATCAACCTTGCGTCCAATTAGATATCTCTTAAAAATAAATATAATAAATTTTTTTTCAACCATTTTTGGCGCAAAATTGAATTTTGACAGACGTTCAAATATTTCAAGTCGAATTTTCTCGAAAACAAAAATACATACATAAACGAAAAGAAATCACACAGTTTGCTTACATATCAAGTATTTATTGTGAATTTTTTGAGATTTTCAAAAGTGGTGGAACAAGGTAGAAAAAATTAAAAAACTTTCTTTCATTCGGATTTCGAAGACCTTACTATTACATACATAAAATATCATAATATAAGACATGACTATTCAAAAAATTATACAAATGACTTTTTTACCATTTGCAATAAAACTAGTCATCTAGAATGTTGCTAAAACTTCTGACACTGACAAAATATTTTTCTACACGAAATTCTCCTAATTGCCATATATTTAGCAGTTCATAAGGCCACTGGAGCTTACCAATTTCTTTAGTAATATACATACATACATTGATTAGCAGTTCGAACTCGAATATTCATTGCCTCACTACCCGATTCGAGTAGTGTTTCTAGGTGGATATTTACTACCAATGTGGGCCCACCACACCCACGACGGGCCAACAGCACGCAGTATTCCTGAACGTTCACCCATCGAAGTACTAACCGCGCTTAACAATACTTAACTTCAGTGATCTTACGAGAACTGGTGTTTTCAACGTGGTATCGATGTTGGCTCTTTAGTAATATACTCTCTTAAAATAAACCAGTGAAATCTCACTGGTTGAAACAGCCAGAAGTGCGTCACTATGACAATCAGTGAGAATTCACTGTTTCATTCAGTGGAGTTCCGGCACTGGCTCAATCAGTGTGGTTCACTGGTTTCTCAGTACCAGTAGTCATCTGGTCGTACGCTTTGTTGCCTGTCAGCTATTTAGGTATGGCATTTATCATTCATCACTATTGTGGTAACATTTGTAAAATTATCTTTTAAAAACCGCACTTTACTTCAGAACATTAAATGAAGGCCGGGTTGCAATATAATGGGATATAATATGTTGTGCCTAATTGAGGGAAGACCCGTCGTTATCTCAACGTGTCGGGTCCCTCAAAGTCAAACCCAAGTGCCAGGGGTCTTCTCACTATCAAGCGAAACATATTATATACTCTGCGCATTGCAGCCAGGCGCCAAATATTTATAACACAAACACTAGTACACAATAAGGTTCGTTTTCACTCGAGAAATGTCAAGACCTGACAGGCGACGCTCGCGTACCAGACGACTGGAGGTTCATGTCTTTCTCGCGTGAAGCTCTATACCACTGGTTCAATCTATCATCTGGCGTCACTGTTAGAATCAGTAGCGCTATTTCAGTTGAGTCACTTTCTGGTTCATACAGTTAAAGTGGAAAATCACTGGTTCACCAGTGATAATTCAAAATACTGATTCAACCAGTGACAATTTCACTGGTTCAGTTTAGGAGAGTACGATTTATGATTTCCTTGAAGAACCATAATTTTTGTTTTATTTATATTAATTTTAAGGCCCATGTTCTTTATACTTGTATTCAGTTTGTTCAACATTCTTTTCTAGTCTTCGGTTGACTGCCAAAACAACCTTATCATCTGCGAACGCTAACCCACGCACCCTCACTGTCCCGAGATCCACACCTTCTTCGTCGAAGAGGGCCATTCTTAGATACTTGTCCATGTGAATAATTAATTTAGAAAATATTTTTAAAATACGGTTACAATTTTCATGCACAATTTTGAACACGGTGCCTTTTGATATCTCTAGGATGTCAGCTATCTCTTGCAACTTCACTTTACGATCGGACAAAATAATTTTCCGAATTTTTTGTATGTTTTCGGACGTTGCCACCTCAATTCGGCGACCTGGGCGCTCCGCGCCTTCGGGGGTTGTTCCACCGCGTTTAAAATCTGCACACCATCGGCAAATTGTTGTTTGCGATAGGCACTTTTCCCGGTAACACTTTTCAAGCTATTGCTGAGCTTGAACGGTATTTTTCCCCATTAAAAAACAGCGTTTGATTAACACACGAAACTCGTTTTTATCCATTGTTTAAACAAAAGCAAATGTAGTGTCACTTAACGTTCAATATCCCGAGAACGACTGAACCGAATCTCATGAAATTTTTACACGTATCTTTTGAAGGTTGGTACTACCGAAAAACAAAGTGGCATGGCATTGGCGGCGCCATATGTGTGTCAGTCCAGGGACTTAATGACCCATGTGTTACCTGTCAAAATTTGAATTTCGCACCAAAAATTGTTGAAAAAATTTATTAAATGTATTTTTGAGAGATCTTTGATTTGACATCAGGTTGAATAAAATCAGTCAAAAACAATCCGAGATATACGCAAAAAATTGGAAAACCATAAACGTGACCTTAAGAGGTCATCTGCAACGTTAAAAGGCTAAACACTTCAGGAAAGAGTTTTCTTTCTGTAAAGTGCACATAGGGCCAAGTCCGGTTGGATAAGGCTCCCTGGGAAATCCCTAGAAAACTCTTCAATTTTTTTAAATCCCTTAAAATGTATAGAAATTCCTTGCAATCTTATAGAATCTTTTAATTTCTTTTAAAATCTTTTGTATCCTGGAAATATTGTAAAATTTTTCGAAATATTTTAAATTTCAAAAAACTTGTGAAATCATCAGAAATTTTTCAACCTCTTGAAGCTTTATATAATCAAGGTGGCCGTTTTAGTCAAAAAAATTCTGGGTCATTTCTCGGTTTGCTAAAATTTTTCACGGTCATTGAAATTTAAAAATTCGAACTTAATGCTATGAAATTTTTTTCATTTAAATTGATCAAAACTCAACCGCAAATTAAAACAGTCAAGTGGAGCTCTTTCGAATTTGAATCTTTTAAATTTAAACATTAAACCATTTTCAATTCAGAAATTTTTCATTCAAACGCTAAATAATTTAGATGTATAAAATTGAAGCTTTGAACACTTTTCAATTGAACCTTTTTGAATTAAAAGCCATCAAACTGCAAAATTTTTCATTATACATTTTTATAAATTGAATAGTTTTAAGAAATTTTGGGTTAAAAAAATAATGTTACGCTATCATTTTCAATAACTTTAAACTGAAGAATGAATCAATTTTGTGAATGTTCACAATCATATTATTACAAACCATTTTTGGTTAGAAACATAAAAAATTTTCTTCAAACTGAAAACTTTTGAATTAGAAGTTAAATTATTTTTATTTCAGGTTGTTTAAAATTAATAATTGTTCAATTGTTATTTACACATCATAATTTATCAGTTTTACTTACAAGTTAAAAATGTTCAAGATGCAAAAATTAAAATTGTAACGTTCAATGTTACAATTTAAAATTTTAACGATTCAAGGCTTTCTATTTCAAAAAATTCAGTTTCAAATTGTTTGGTTTTGAATCTTTGATTTATAATTGCTCATTTAAAATGAACAGTCAAATGTTACTAAATATTAAAAAATTTTTATTCTTTATTTGAAATTAAATACTTTCAAATTCATTGGGTTAAAAATGGAATATTGTAGATTGAAACAATATTTGAATACGATTTGAAATTGAATAAAATCGTTTAATTACGAATCTATTAATTTTAAGTTATTTAAAAATTAAAAATAGTTTATAAAGTTTCAATCGGACGTTTAATTTAGAACAGTTTCAGAATCATCTTGCAAAATTAATTATTGTTCAATTTTTAGTGAAAACTTTGGAAATTTCGATTTTTTCGATGGCAGATATGTTATTTTAGCCAATTAGCGAAGATTTTTGAAAATATTTTTGGAAGGCAAAGTGAAAAAATAGTTGCGTTAGTAAGCAATTTACGAAAATAGTAGAATTAGTATCATTTTTTACAAAATAGTAGTAAAACAGTTACATCGTTAAAAAAAGTGTTAAAAATGGTCAATATTTCCGTGAGTCCGAGGCCTGAAATGGTAATATTTTTATTTGAAATTCAAAATTTCACATTTCTTTAGGTAATTTATTTGTGTACAAATTGTGGACCCTTGTGGTCTGCGCCCAGTGCGGATGCACCGGCGCGGCGGCACCACCCGTAGTTACGGATCTGTTGTTTTGCACATAGCTTCATAAAAAACAAATGAAAAACAAGTGACTTCCAAAAATGCCAGTAGGCTATTATTGCATCCAACCGCTCAATTGTAATAAAACTGACAGAAATTATGTGACAAAAGTAAACTTTTTAAAAATAAAAGCATTCAAAAACCATCAGTGGAAAGATTGCAAGTTTAAGCTTTCCTTTATTCCTATAGATTATACAAATTATATATAAATATTTGTATAGTTTTAATCAACAGAATATCCATTATGTTTTCAATGGTTTGTTGATGATTGATGGAAATGAAAAAGCTCATTAAAGTTTCATTAATTTCTGTCTCGCTGGGATGCAAAAGAATTCGTTGCAAAAAGTTCGACAGCCCCTCAGTCGTTTGAAGTTTACCAGCGCTTACAATTAGTCTGCCAATATCAGTTAGTCGAAGTAGGAAAGTGTTTGCAATCATCCTGCAGGAACGAACGTTTAATCCTTACGTCGAATTTGTGAAGTCACTCAAGCAATTTCTGATGCACATTCTAAAGCTTTACGTCAGCACACTGAGAAAAATGGATTATACCCGGTAATAAAAGATATGTTACCGGATATAATCTTGGACTATTAACTATGGGACAGCGATCCAGATCATTAGAATAACAATCTATAGATATTAAGAAATATATATTACAGGATAATATCTGGGATTATTGAACTTTATAATCTGAGATAATAAAATCTATAATCCAAGATTTTAAAATCTAATATCCATATTAGAATCATGGTCTATTAGATAACCTCAAACATATATAATAATTTTTGCAAACGTATTTATAAACCTATACAAAATTTTGATAGACGAGCTCGGGAGTAGAACTGGAAACAAATTTCAATTTTTTAAACACACAATAAGCAGGAAAGTGGCTATCATATACAAAAACGAAAGTGAAGGAGGCTAAGTTTCTGTACTGGTACAAGTGGCAGTGATGTGTAATGAAAAGAAATATAAACTTGCCCATTTTCAAAATCTAAATCACGTGTGATTTAGCACTAATATTAATTTTATAACTTAATTATTACTTGTTTCAATGCGAACGGATGCATATGACACGCGCCACGAGGCGACGTACCATCTGAGACTACACAGACGCCTGGATATTTTAAAATCTGAGATGTTACAATTTAATGCCTGAAGATTATAAGAATTTAACATCTAGAGATTATATTTGGTAACATCTTCATATATTAGAAAAATATTATAGATTATACGCGCTAATATACTTTTCTATACGGTGTATTATTCTATAATTCTATTATCCAGTTCGTATAATCCATTTTTCTCAGTGCATGAATAATTTATCTGACAATGTTCGCCCCTTTCAGCTTGTTCATATGTATAATAATTTGCATACGAGAGGAAAGACATTTTAAACTCTAGCATTTTTTCACCCAAATTGTATAGTGAAAATTGAATTAAATTCAGAGGCAGAGATTTTTAAATATGTAGTAGTTAGGATAGTTCTTTTTTGGTTGCTTTGTTTCAAATTAAATTCAAACTCAAAAGAGAAGATTTGCGCTGTATAGATCAATTTATAATTCATTATATAATTTATATTTAATTTATTCGAAACATCGAAACTCACTTCTCGCTGCATTTCAAACTTCTACAATTTGAACCCAAGGCTTGGGGATCTAAAACATTTATAGGATCTCGAGACTTTAAGAGCTTCATAAGTTTCATTGCGGAAGCATTTCATAAAAATATAAGTTTGATGTAAACTGACCTACAAATTAAGCAGAGTAATGGTGAAATATTTAACTTTTAATCTGAGACGAGATTTTAAGTAGAAATCTTTCATTTTCGGAACGATTATTAGCGTGAAGATTATATTCACTAATCTTATTCCACTGGTTGCACTGTTTCTTCACTTGCTGTGAGTATTTTTTATTCTGAAAGCCAGAAGATAATAAAAAAATTTGGTAACCCCACTGCACTTTTTCAGTTTGCTACACCATCTCATCGAGACAGTATAGGTTTACATCAGAACTTTTTTTGTATTTTGAACTTTCAGAATATAATAGAACAATCAGTGGAATAAGCTATATTACTCTTATTTAAAAATTCTCATGACGAGATTGAGCGCGCCTATAGGGCGCAAATCCTATAAAAAAACAATTTTATTATTAAACATTTTATTGCTTCTTGCCTCGTTCTTCCATAAGTTTATTTTATTTATTTTCAATGTTATTTTTTTTACGATTTAAACAAAAAATACGCGTGCTAGCGTGAAGTAGTTCAAATCAAATTTGTAGATATAACTTATTAGAAAATTTTTGTAAATATAAAATTTTATTGTATCTTGTGTCGTTTTTCCAAAAAAATAATTTTTTAAATTTTCAGTGTTATTTTTTACGATTAAAACAAAACCTACGAGTTTTCCAAAAAATAATTATTAACAAATTTGCAGATCTTTTTTGGGTGAACAACTTTGGTCTATTTATTTTTTTCGTATATTGTGTCATTTTTCTGAAAATTTAATTTTTTAATTTTAATTACTTTGTATGTAGATTTTTCACTCAGGTGAAAAAGTTATATATAGTTTACATATAGTAGACGAAACACTGATATTTTTTATTTTTTTTTTATACAGAAAAATGTATAAAACAAATAAAAATATCATTGTCTTGTCCACTATATATAAACTATAAAAACTTTTTCACCTGAGTGAAAA